>PVIJ01004165.1:0-121916 GCA_004024925.1 Scalopus aquaticus | reverse complement strand
ATTGTCCTTACGGAACCTCCCCTGCTCTTTGGCAGTAAAATAAAAGTAAAACTTGTCCGCTGTTGCGGAGCCTCCCCTGCTCTATTAGGCAGCCTGCTCTTAGGCAGAATATGAGTACTCTTACCTTGGATTGTTACCTCGGTTCCGCGGGTTTTCGTTCCCGGGTTTCGGCACCAGCTGTCGCGCGCTTGCTCCCGTCAGGCAGGAACAGACACGACTCCGAGGTAATCTTCAAGAAGCTGCTTCTTTATTGCGTATATCAGACATGTATATATATGTATGCTGAACCAATGAGAAGAAAGCGGAACCTTTTCTAGGCCAATCAGTGGGCTGATCACGCACGCACCGCTCGGATAGGCGCCTATCACGTGGCGAGCACGCGTCCGCCATGTTCTTGTTTACTGGTTGCCGGACCTACTTCCTCATACAGCGGGCGCCATGTTATGGGTGCGGCCGCTCCCCACAGATAAGGCTGCACTGTCAGCCTCCCTACATCCCTCTCACCCACGTGCCTCCCCTCCTCTCCCCTCCCCTCATGGTTTCTTCCCAGTAGTCCCAGGGTGTGTCAGGCCGCAGGAAAAAGAACTCTTTTTCACTTTATTTCCCAAAGCATACCTGCCTTCCATGTTACGTAGCTTTACCTGGCCACTCACCTCTGTCTGTAGTAGTATTCCTTATTTTCAAAATTTTTTTATTATAAAGATGTGAAATGGGAAAAATAATGTGATGTGGGTTTTTTTTTTTTTTTTAGCCAAAATGCCGAGAAGTGATGACATGGAATTTTTTGGTAATAATCCAAATATTACAGAAACATAACTAGGAAGTAAAATTCCCTTATAGTTGTACCTTCCCTAAAGACTCACTATTCCACATTATTTTTGCAGGGATCTAGAAAAACAAAATTTGTTCCTCCTCTGGGAGACTTCTGGAGAGAGTTATTTAGAGATAGCCCTTGAAATTGGGATATTTACTCAGTAATAATCAAGTTCTTTTCTGGTTACTCGGTGTTTTCAAGAGTGGCTCCCTGAGTTTGGCAATCCCAGCTCACCTACCTGGCTTAGTGGCTTCAGGACTGCCCCCTTGGGGACTCCTTCTCAGTCCCAGCTTCTTTCTGGGCTGCACACAAGTTCTTTCCTCATATAGTTTTCCTCCAAACTCTTCCTCTCTTCCTGGCTCTCTCTATTCTGTTGCTTGTGAGAGACAATCTCCTAAGGGGTTTTCTTGGCTCCAACCTTGGCATTTCATGGTATCGATGACAAGCAGAATAGCAAATGTTGTCCAAGTCATCCTTAAAGAACGTGATTTTCATTGGTAATAGGATGCTTCAGACATTTTGAAATATGAAAGTAACCCCAGCAATGCCTAGCTTTGAAAACACCCCATTGCAGGCTTCATAGTTGTGGTTTGCACTGGTATTTTACATTCCAGCATTTTTCCTTTTGCATGGGAACTAAGGGTGTTTCCATCTCCCACCAACTCTCCTTTCTTTTAAAGAGAAAATGAAATCAGTTCAATACTCTTTAGAATATAGTTAGAAGAGAGTATCTATCCACAGATATGATCAATTAGGCATTTAGGTAAAACTTCTTGGACTATTTTTGAGCCTAAGATTTCTCCAAATATTGGGTATAGATCATTGATTAGTAGAAGACTTCACTCGAGAAGTATAGGTAGCATGTTCTTGTTGCCTTTCTACTGCATCTATGCTATTTAAACAGGGCTTCAATAAAAGACACAACCTAAGATGAAGAAGAGAGAAGTGTACCTCTTTTCTTCCCCAAGTGGGCATCTTTATGGAAAAAAGACAGCGTAAGGAACATGCCCCATGGTTCCATCTCAGCCTCATTTAAAATCGGACATGCAGGGTTCCATCAGCCTGGGAGTCCCACTTTATTTCTGTTTCTTTTCTACTTAATAAAACTTTTTCTCCCCCCTCCCAAAAAAAAAAAAAAAAACACTGGACATTCATTTTCTTAAGACTTGAGTCTTAATAATTTCCGTTCCCTCCCATTAGGTGATTCTGAAAGACTCTTTGTTTTCACCTGAATACATAAAGCCTGCACATCAACTGCTTATAGGATCTATCTACTAAATAACTATCTGAGAGTGCTGCAGTCTGATACTTGTTATTACATACTATAGGCTTGTGGGTTCACTAGAAGAATGACTAGTCACATGAGTTATGAGGTTGCATAGGATCCTGCACTTTGGATAACTCATGATTATAACATTGTGACCATTTGATTAGCATCTGTAATTTATGCTTCTTGAGTTTGGGATTCTTTGTTTTCTCATCAAAACTTCCTTAGCATTTAGTACAGTATCTTTAAGACACAGGACTCAGTAAATGTTTGTTGAGTGAATAAAAGCTTGAATAAAGATGTTTTTCTTCTTGAAAACAGTGGGTTAACTTACACAGAAGGGTTATTTCTTATATTTTGTTTTGAATCTATGAATCTACCTTTCAAAAATCTCTGGAAGACTTCAGATGTAGCATAAGGGAAAAATTGTTTTTAAGCAGGAATTAGGCTTGGAGTTTCTCAGGATAACTGATAGAAATTCCCTTTCATGGGTCATTTTACAAATTGAGCTGTCTTACTCTGGCAAGAGAATATATACTACCAGGAATTTTTCACTGTGCTTTGACTTTTTTAAAGCAAAATGACAGAATTGAATGCATCCCTGATTTCTAGACTCAACAGACTGTAGATTGTTAGCATTGGAACGATTTTGCTTAGCAGACATTTGGTTAAATCTTCTTACTTTACAGATGAGGAAACATAACCCCAGAGATAAACTGATGAGCATCAGTGTAATTTATTTTCTATAAACTGAGACTTTGAGAAGAAGGTAATCAACATTTCTTGTGAACAAAACTCTTACTCTCCAAATGAATGCATAAAAGAAATTTGCATAGATTTAAAAAATTTAAACTTTAAAGTGGAAAAATATTTCTAAACTTGGAATATCAGTTTTTTAAAGTGAAAAATTAAGTCTGATTGTTTCCAACACACATCACTTGGTAACCTAACCTCTTTTCTTGCTTCCATTGGCTGACAAGGATCAATGGCTATTTCCTAACCACATCTATTGAAACACTTCAGTTTCAAAAGCAAAGAAATGGAAAATCATTTCATTTTGAGCATAGTGAATAGAATCTATCTGGGCACATCCATTTTGTTAATTTCAAGGGAGTCTGAGCTGGATTAAAATAGAAAAGTGAAGATAGAGAATTCAAAATGGTTTCCAGCCAGGGAGGATGTTGATGCCTATAAACAGTAATGTGATTCTGCAGCTTTCCCCCAGCTTTAAAGTTTCCTACTCAGGGTGGATTTCCTTTGTGCTAGAGCCCTGGTCCTCTCTTCCACTTTCTTTTGTTCACTCTGTCTTCTCTTTGTGATTTTTCTTTCTTGGTTACTCTGAGGACTTTGCCATTCAGTAGCTTCACCTTGCATGCTTAGCAGTGACAAGAGAGCTTCTAATTCATTTTAGATTTTAAGATTTTGCTTTTAGATTTTAAAATTGCAGTCATCTCTTCCTCTCACCTAATTTAGGGAAAGGAAGCCTAGGGTTCCTGAGAGTCTACGTACTCACAGATATAATTTCTTTAACTCTTCCAAACCACCCTGTTAAGTGCTCCATTTTTACTGATGGAGGAAAAGAGACTGAAGTAAGTAGGAAACAAAGCTGGGAATGCAAATTCATGGCTGTCCACTTCTAAGCCTTTTGTTGGCTACGTAATCTTCCGGTTACGTAGGATTTGGTACTGTGGAACATATTTTAAAGCCAAACTCAGAGTGTAGGTGTTGGCACGCATTCTTATAATTTGTTTTATAAATATCTCAATAATAAAGTCAGATAGGCATCTTTTAAAAATTTTGTTGATTATAAACCTCAGAGTATATATTAAGAGTAAAATGACCCTTTGGATGTAGATACCATTGATTTAGAAGGCAAGCTAGACTTTCATTTCCCTGGTAGAATTGGAGGCATTCTAGCCTTCTGAAAAGTTGACCCTCTAAATTTCCTTAGCCAAGAACTACCTCTTCTTTTATATGATTCCATAGTTAAAGTTATGGTTTTCATCACTTTACCCATAGTAGTAGTATTACATTTACTTACAATCTATTACTACATTGTTAAACCTCTTAAGGGCAAGGAACAGTTTATCAATGAGTAGCAAAAATAGCATGTTTTTGTTTCCCTTAGGCTTTGAGCAAGGAGTATTTTTGAATGAACAAATAAATAATTGTATCCATGTAGAGATGTTCTGAAAAGAGAAAAATGAGGTTGTCAAGTTAAAGACTGGTTATTTTATTTTATACCATAGAATTTAGTTATAACCCATTTTAAGACAGATTAGGCACAGAGATCCTAAGTCTAAAAGCCCTTTCTAGATAAGCAAGTAGAAGACTAAGTCAGCTAAGATCATGTATTTACTTACTTAGTGGTTCTGTGTTAGCATTATCAGTTCAAAAAAACAAGTCAAAACTAAGCCTTGTATTAATGGCTTCATGTGCCATCGCTGCAGAAATCTAAGTCTGACCTTGGCATTGCCATGGCCAGTTCTGATTTTTGACTCCTACTCCTATGATTGCCACAGAATTATGATTTTAGAGAATATTTTTTCTTTCTATATTAGATTTCATTGCAGTTGAAATTATTGTGTTGTCTTGGACTACTTAGGGAACTTAGATCCTCTTGAGATAACTGTGACTAAGTGTGAGGACTCCAACTCTGAAACTTGATTCCTGAGTTCATGTTTCAACTCTTCAATTTACTAGCTGTATGACCCTTGGGCAAGTTACTAAAGTTCTGTGTCTCCATTTTCTCATCTATATGTTGCAGTTACTTGGTAACAGTAACTACCATGTAGAATTGTTGAAATTAATTAGTTAGCTCATTCATGTTTAAGACTTCTGGAAAACATTGGAAATGGTTGACAAATGTTGGCTGTTAAGATAGTCATCATAGAATACTAAATAACTTAAGCCACACTGATCCAATCATTGTTTTCCTTTTACTGGTAGGGGGAATGTTTACTGCAATTCTCCCCAAGGCTATGTAAGAGACAAAGACTGAGATAGAATTTCATTGAGATTTGGAAGGTTTGGATATGTAAACATTGGTTGTAGGGCCCTTCCTTATAGAGGACAGCACATAAGGGAACCCGGATGAGGTGAAGTCTGGCGGTGTCCCAGGAATAATAAATACAATAAGTCTTCACTAACTGTCGTTAATAGGTTCTTGGAAACCATGACTTTAAGTGAATTGAACTTAATGAAACTAGGTCCTGGAATAACAGCCTTTTGATCAGTGTTGGCTAGGATTTCTTCCTTTTTTTTTTTTTTCTCATTAATGTCAAAAAGAAACAACTTATTCTAGGACCTGCTGTAATTCATTTTAACTGTAGTGTAAGGTACTCAATGGGGAGAAGTGGGAGAGGCAGTAGAAATGGAGATTTGGGTTTACCCCATGGGATCCTGCCATGAGATGCAGACCCAGGAGTTTGAATTAAGAGTCTTTTGAGTATTGAGAGCCCTTTGATATCAAGGTAGAAAAAGGGGAGGACTAGAGAGAATAGGATCAAGGCAAGGAGCTTGAAGGATGTTGAGTTAGAAATAGAGAGGAAATGGGTGTGGCACTGAGGACACTTGGGAATTAATGAAGGGTGGGCAGGTCTCAGGCATAGGCAGACTCTTTAACAGAAATAGGAAACTCTGGAGTAGAGGTGTGTTTGGAATAGAGGGAGATGATTTCAGTTTCATGAACATCAGTTTGAGGTGCAGATAGGACAACCCAAGAGACTGCCCCTTTAATAGAAATTCAAAACTGGAACTCGGGAAAAGAGTTTAGTATTAGAGGCAAAATTCTGAGAGTCATTCCCAGATGTGTGATTGTAGTAAAGCTCTAAGAATAGGGCCTCCCTAGTGGCCTCAGGGTTAAATTTCAGCACTATCACCACTAAGCCTGAGTTTGATCCCAGACCAGGGAGCTAACCCACATAGGGTGCAGCAGACCCCTCCTGTCTCACCCACTCCTCCCCTTAGCAGTGTATTTCAGTAAATCCGCCTGTTCTGCTCCCCACTCTGTCTCTGGTGAATTATCTCACCCCTCACCCCCTCACCTCTGTCCTATACCCCAGTTCTTATACGCCAAAAAAGAAAAAAAAAATTAAGGATATGTGAGATTTCAGAAGAGACCCACATTTTTTGGATAGACATTCTTGCTAAGGCAAGAAGCAATTAACATGGTACCACAAACTTTTGGAGTGTATGGATTCAGTTCAGTTACTGTGTGACTTAGAGCCTCTCCTTGCATTTCCTACAATGCTTTCCAGTTTTTAAACTTGTTCATGAGCTTTTCCCATCACACCCTGATGGGCAAGAACTTAGGATCCCCTTAACAGTGGGTAGAAAATTAGGCTCAAATTATGGAATTTAAAAGTTACAGTATAAAATTTATCAATTTTATGTTGCAAAGTTAGAGAACAGAAACTCTAAAGACATAATTTTAAATTTAAAAAATTTCATAACCCTTCATTCTCTATGTGGTTTTCAGTGGGTATAAAAATACTCAGTGCGTGTGTGTGGGTGGTTTCTCATGTTTTGGAAATGGTGAGAATAGGAGATGCTGAGCATTGGATTCTGGGAGGAGAGCTATAATTACTAACTGATTCTTGCCCGGGATTGGCTCTTGGGTGGATATCTGAATCTAAAAGCCCAACAATCCAGAATCCAGAGCAATAAACCACTTGCTGCCCTCCCTCTGGGAATTAAAAGAATTATTGTGGTAGAGAGGAGAGGGGCTGTGGGATGATGGTTCTTCTTGCTTTGTCTCCTGTCGTTCCCGGGGCTCAGTCAGTGCTGCACCAGAAAAGGAGGCTGGCATGATGGCTTCTCCTCGCCTGATACACAACAGCCACTGCACAGCTGTGATGGAAAGAGATCTAAATATAACCCAGACTCATTTCAAATCCTCCTCTTGGCGGATGTGGTAAACACCCTAAAAATACCTCCTGTCTGAACCTTTGAGGTATCCAAACAGCCAGGGGCAGGTATTAGAATCAGGGCTGTGTGGTGGTGGTGGGAGGCCTGGGTAGCTACCCGGACTGGTGCCCACTGGGCCTGGTCCCAAAGCTGTTTGCTGAGCTGTCTGCCATGCCATGCTGTTCAAGGATAAGTGCCTGCTCTTGAGCCTCATCTTCGCTGTTGGCAGGTTTTAAGGAAACTATTCATAGACTAGGCATCTGTTCTCTGTCCCATTGGTCCCAAACCTGCAGCTGCCACCATAGTATTCAGTTAGTGTAGTGGTTTTTAGTCTTATTTCACAGAATCAGATTTTAGAGCTGGCAAGGACCTTAGGCTTTATATTGTTCATGAAACACTCTATTAAAGTCACTACATTTAGTGATTTTAATGCCTATAAAGGACATTTCTCTGCCTATAGAGTGACATAGCAATTTGGAAATAGTCTTAGTCTCCGATTATTAAAGGAAGTCAGCTCTCATCATTATATAACACAATTAGAAGGAGAATGAATACCAGCCTTAAGAAAGGTCTTAAGTGATCCTGTGCAAAACTCCTCAATTTTTTAAATTAAATGGCAACTTTGAGGCTTATTTTCTCATCCAAATTGAAGTATTTTGAATATAAAGTTCATTGGTAGGATAGCCAGAGCACCAGGACTCTTGTCAAGACTTCAAGAAGGCTTTCAGTATCTAGTTTCTGGAATCCTAAATAATAACAATGGTTGTAATTGAAGTACCATAGCTGATCTTTGTTTTCCTGGGAAAGAGTTTTCACAGATTATCTCCAGCACCCATGGGATATGTTCAAAGTCATGGGGGCAGTCAGTGCCGTCTTATAAAGCAGCATAGCACCCAACTTTTAAAATGTATGGTAACTCCCTTGCCCCATTCCCTCAATAAATTATACGAAGGCCCAGTGGGCACAGAACCTGTGCTAGGAGCTGTGCAGAGGAGAGAGCAAGAAGCTTGTTCAGCTAAGAGTTTTAAATATGTTGCATTGTGGTGGATTTAGAATTTCTGTAATTGTAACAAGTATGTCTCCTCTGCTGTGAGCTTCTTAAAGCTCCTTCATGAATCTGGAAGTGTTATTTGTTACTGCGTTGAAAGTTAATCAAAAATTTCTCTTGAATATTGCAAGCTTTCAAAATGGTTGGAGTGCTTTATGTCCCTTAATGCGTGTTTGAAATTGCCATCTGTGGGACCTCGAATTTCCTTGAATCTAACACTTGTAATTGGAAATGGGATACCATGGGAGGCAGTCAACTTTGCCAATCAGGGCCATTTGTGGAAAGAACCTGGTTTTGGAGTCTTTCGTACCTTCAGTTTTATGGAGGTCAAAGAGGGTAAGATATAGGACAACTCTTTTTCCATGCCTGTTAAGAAGAGAGAAAAGTAGAAGGTTATGTTTTTAATGTGTGATACTGAGGTGGCATAGTTCATGGATTCTCAAATACCTGCCCTCTGAAATTGCAGAATGAAGAGCTTCGAAACTTGTCGCTTTCTGGCCATGTTGGATTTGACAGTCTCCCTGACCAGCTGGTCAACAAGTCTACTTCTCAAGGATTCTGTTTCAACATCCTGTGTGTTGGTAAGTGACTCAGCATTTGCTAATGAGCCAGGGACTTAGTGTTGGTGTGACTATCAGAGATGCATATTTTAGGGAAATAAGTGTAGTGATGTTTTTACTCTCTTTTTCATCAGTCAAGCAGAACAATAATTCCAAGATTGAGACTTACATTTTGGTAAATGCTTTGTAAGTTCTGGGGTGTTACTCAAATGGTTATTTTTACTGATGTCATACAGTTAAGCAAATGCTTAGTTTAATGTTATTAAAACATTTTTTAGTGGGGTGGAGGGACTTAGATCCTAACTAGGCTATAGGAAGTTGAAAGAAAGACCTGAGGGTGTGTGTGTGGGGTATGATTGTTCAAAAACATCTTAAGTTTGTTTTTAAGGTCTCTGACTACAGCACAATAGTAATCTCCTTTGAAATCTTTTTAAAGATATGCTTACCTATATTAAGTAAAATCTGAAACAACTCGATTGTAATAAACTCCTAATATTTAAAATTCGTGCTTTCAGAGCCAAAGACAATTTAAAATTATATTTTCTAGTTAAAATACATTTTCTGCCTGAATTATTAAATTAACCTTTGTCCTTAAATTTAAATCTAAAATTGACCTTAGTTTATTCCTGGTTGCTAAATCATAAAAGTCCAAGATATCTGATGTATTTGCAGTCTCAGTGTGTTTTACTCGGATCCTTTAAATATTAATAAATTGTCTAGATTTGTGGCCTTGTTGTTTTTTTTTCTTCTCTAGATATATTGTTTTTTGACTAAGAGGAGGAAGGTCAAAAAGGAGGTGGAAAACAGAAATGTAGATCTGTTGGTTTGAAGCAGGAAAAAGCAAGATGGCTTTTCCTTCACCTTCCTGTCACTCCTGATGAATGCCTGGGCTAGACAGAGTGCGGTGCTTGGGGTGTGCCAGGCTGTTGTCCTTGTCCTCAGGCATGTCCCTTGGAGATGGACCGAAAGGAATAATGTATTTCTCTGCATCCACAAGTGGATCATCCTTCCATTAAGTTTGGAGAACATACCCCTTACTTTTCTTGTCCGAGTAAAAGGAAGTCAATTTAGAAAAGGTGTGCTTTTCTCAGAGCCACTATTTTTAGTTAGTTATGGGGAGGGGGCAGCGATTTTCTTTTTTAAAAAAATTCTGGAGGAAAATATGAATGTAGCCACTGCACTGGACGCCTTTGAGTGGAATCCACAGCTGTCTGTGCACCACAATGGCTCCCTCTCTGTCTTAGGCCCTGAATAGAGAATGACGGGAAGAAACTTGCCCAAGGGCAGCCAGTGCTCATGCTTTTCCCCTTTCCCTACATGAGACCTTTTAAAATTCAGCAGGGGACCTTCTGAATGGCAGTGAGTTCTAAAGAGTGGCATAAATGAGTTTTCTTTTCACTTATGCTTATTGCAGAAAGGGGCAATTCTTCATTAGCATAGCAATTTGTTGATTTTTCTATTGAAAAGTGTGCTGAATTGTAGGCCAATTACTATTCTGGCTTCTCTTTCCTGCCTCCCCCAGCCTTGTCTCCAAAATCAGCTGCAAGAAAACACATGAGAATTGTGTCTGCAAGTAGGGTAAGGCCTTCCAGTGGGGCTGGGCCTGCTGGGAGTGGTTTGGTAGGTGTGTGGTATGCATTGGTGTGTGTAGGCTCACCGGTCACCCCCCTGTGTTAAATAGCAAGTGGTGTTGCTGGTTGGAGCTCACAAATCACATCCAGGCTGCTCTTTTGGATATGTAATGTAACTGTTACTGTTCTCTATCTGGGTGGTGAAATTAATACCTGATTCTTAGCTTTTTATTCTAGTTCCATTAAACTGTTTTAAACTAGTTTTTCAAAGCAATTTCAATAACAATACATATTTGTAAAAAAATACTGTAGTTGCTTTTTTCTCCCTCCCCATTTCTACCCCATAGAGATAGACCATGGAATTCTAGAAACTTACATCTTTTTGTACTTGGATGATATTTTTGATGGCTTAAAAACAACATTGATTATCTTATAGTTCTGTAGAAGTCCCACATGTCTCACTGAGCTAAAATCAAGGTATCCACAGGGCTGTATTCCTTTCTGGAATTTCTAGGGGAGAATACAATTTCTTACCTTTCCCGGCTTCTAAGTCTGCCTGTGAGCCTTGATCCTGGGACACATTTTCCTCCGTCTTCAAGGCCTGCATCACCACATCTCCCTCTTCCCATTCTTGTTTTAGAAAAATGTCTAATAGAATTGCAGGATTTCCAGTTTAAATTCAGTGAAGACTCTTCCCCAACCCCAAAACATGTTGAAAAGGTAATCTATTGAGTTGTATAATTAAGAACACCTGGTGCTAGGAGTGAACTGTTTTCCGGATTGTCTGGCTCTCGAGCCTGCTTGCTTCTGCTTGGCCTCATGCTCTGGCTTTTTCTTCAGGGAGGAAGCATGGCCTCCAGCAGTGTTGCCCGCTTAGCAACCCCTGAGCAAAGAATGACCACTTGTGCCAGTTCTCACAGAATGGTCACAGGATGTCTCTGACGGGCTAGTTCTCAGCCACATGCCCACGCAGGTGATGAACTAGTCTACCACAAAACACAAGAGCCACCCTATGGGGAGGAAGACATTATCAGAAAGGTGGTAGGGCATGAGAGGACACACACTGGGCAGACACAAACAGCGCTCTCACAATTATATAAGTATTATTTTGTTTTGTTTTTATACAAATGAGATCATAATGTTCATTTTCTTCTGATTTTTCCTTCCTTCATAGTACATGCTGGCTGTCCTTCCATGCCAGTATATGTAGTTTTCCAGGTTCTTTTTCATACCTGTCTGGAGTCAGCATTAGCTCTTTAGGAGAATAAAGGTCTCAGCCTTAGTATTATTAACTATATTTATTCTCAATTCCTTTATCACACGTATTTTACAGCACAATATCTATATCTCACTGTCAATTATTGGGCCATCTATTTTTAAAGTAAGAGTCTGTGGAAAAGTGTTCTAGCCAGTCAAACTATTTTGACACCTACTTAGAGGAGTAGGTGATGTATTTTACTTAAGAGTATTCAAGGTGCTTTTCTTCTTGTCACTTTATTGTCCATTGTTAAGTTTTTTTATACAGCATGTAGATATCATGGTCTTTTTAGCGTCATTGTTTAATTTTCAAGTGATATATACAGAAAGGAATAAGGGGCCTGATAAAAAAGAGTTATGATCCTAATAAAGGATCATATCAAGAAGGTTTTACTATCATAATTTGGTCTAGTGGCAAGAGCCTCTAGGTTGCAAATAGAGGAAATAAACCAGGGCAGAAACTAATCCTGGCATGAGCTTGGTCTAGTTTTAGAGGCACTGAATTAAGTGTCTGTTATTAGAACCCATCTCTTTTGAGTACTAGAAAAAAATGTAGTAGAGAGGGAAAGTAGTGTTCACTTAACCTGAAAAAGGATTCGTGGTGCTAAATTGGGCTATCGGACACCCAGGAGTTCATAATTGCCTCACTCTCTATCTTGATTCTAACACATTAAATTGTCTTCAAAGCTGCTGTTAGTTTACTGTTAGTTTAAATAAAGCCTTTTGTTTCCATTCTGTATTTCTCCAAAGAATCTGAATTAGTGTTCAGCCTTTCTTAACAATTTTAATGTATATATTTTTCTCATTCATTTTCCAAATGACACTAGCTCCATGAAAAACTTTAACATTGATCCAGCTGTATTTTTTGGGTCTTTGTGCACATGCAAAGATAAGTAAAGCACAGTGACATACTTGCTTTTGAAGAGGAAATAATTCAATAGTAGGATCAAAATCAAAGAAAAATACATTTTGATAATAGAAAATTTTAAAATAATTCAGCCATAACACTTTTTAAGGGGATAAAAGAAGAGAAATAGAAAACGGACAAGTTTAAGATTACTTTTTACCAAGACTGAAATAAACTGTGGAATTTCATAAGCCAGTCTTAACATTTTTACCCTATCTTACTTCTCCAGGAAAGGTCATTAAGTCATTTCAGGGTGAAATGAATGAGTGAACAAATAAAGGTAAAATTAACCCAGAAAATAAAGCAAACCAGGGATAAAGTCAGAGTACAAAGCCTGCCATCAGGTGTGCATAGAGCCATGAATTCTGTCAGGGGTACACTTGTCTCTCAACTAGTGTTAAGAGCATGGAGGAATCCATTTATTCAAAACATGCTATGTGCCAAACAAATTAGAAGTTTAGCAACGACAGATTTAAAATTTCTGTCGAGTTAAAGCAAAATACTTACTCTAGATGAAACTGTTTTGCCTGAAAAAATTTCTCCCATGGATTTTCAGGAAAGAGACATGGCGGATGCCACCACATCCCTGCACCTAGTCAGTGTGGCCCATGCAGGCCGGGCCGAGTGTCCAGTGCAGTCCTTTCAGGTCTGTCATGCAGGCTGGGTGGTGTTATCCAAAACATGTTTCATCACAACAATTCTTTAAAGAGTTGGAAAACATAGTTTTTTTAAAAAAAGATTTTATTTATTTATCCATGTAAGTTGGGATGTATGCCAGAGGTGTGGGTGGTGAGAGGATTCACCAGAGGCAGAGTGAGGAGCGGAACAGGCGGATTGACTGAAATACACTGCTGAGGGGAGCAGCAGACGAGGCAGGAGAGGTCTGCTCCGCCATGTGGTAATCTCCCTGGCCGGGCGTCAGACTTGTGCTGCAGTGGCTCTGGATAGCTTCATAGTGCTGAGACGTAACCCATTGCGCCACCAGAGAGGCCCCAAAACAACATAGTTTAGGTACATAGCTCTCTGTGATCTGCTTTTGTCCAAGAATTAAATCTAGAATGTTTAGAGGACATAGGCACAATTACTTGGATAATTGTCCAAGTAGCCAGTCTTGGCAATCGGAGTAAAGTATGCCGAATTGTAGTCAACTATTTGATCTATCTACAGTTACCTTCTAATTAATAATACCATCCTTTCCCCCTCCCCCCAATGTTTAGTTTAGAACTGGTGTTTTAAATAAGCCTGAGACTAGAATGGAAGCGGTAGAAGTGCTTTCCCCTGGGGCGTGGGTGTCATGTCAGCAGCATCGGCAGGAGCAGGGGAAAAGAAGCCACCGATAGTACTTCAGGAGTAAATCTCTAATTATCCTGGCAACTGAGTGTTTCAGCAGATAAGTTTTTAACAGAATAAACAATAAATTCTGAAAAATCTACCAAAAGTGGCAAATTTCAGTATAAATGATCACCGTGATCGTTTTTCTTTTCAATTAACCTTTAATAAATGTCTATACTGTTCCAGGTAATTTGCTAGGGAGTTTTGAAATACTTCAAAGACAGTGTTAGTAATTAATTTTCTCAAAGTATTGTCATGCTGTTTGATTTGAACATATAACCTAGTAGGCTTTAAGTTACTCCATTGGAAAGAAGTCTTTTTGCTCTTACGGGTCCTCAAAGCTATAGAAAATATCCTGAGGCTAGAGAGAAACCTCCCCAACTAATGTATTGAAGGAACCCTCTCCCCCCACCCCCAGTTCTGTAATTCCTCTTATTCTCCAAACTGTCATTTCTTACTGAACTGCTTTTGGAGAATTACACAGCTACTCTAGTGGCTTTTAAAAACACAGACCATAGAAATGGAAAGCAGAACACTCTGAGTTTTAGAGAAACAGTGGTTTTTCCAACCCTTTGATTAGCCCTGTTCTGTAAGTAGGGCCTGAAATGCTAATTGTTTGTAATTTCCACCTTAATGTAAATGATGATTAAAATTATCTTTGCTTTTTTAAAAAAAATCAAACACGCTGTTCTTAAATCACTTGTTCTTAAATAATTTTCAACCTCGTAAAATAAGATGGTGATTTCAGTCCTATCCTAGAGTCCTTGCCCTGTTAAATTGTTCTTCTTGGGGAAAAGATGGAAGTTAGATGGGCCACTCACTCTATTGCAAGAACCTTCAGGACCCTTATGGAGAGGGTTGTAAAAGGTAGTGCTGCTGTTGTCACCTCATCCATATTCTGAAAATAGGGGAATCCTGAAAAGAAATTTGCTGTATTTTAGAAAGTTATACTTGTAGTTGGTATTCAAAATAACTTCAGAACTTCTCCAGCCCACTTGTGACTATGCAGGTGCCTTTCTTTTTCTTTCTCCTTTTCCTAGTAAACCTGTCCTTTTAAAGTGTAAAAAAATAAATAAAATAAAAAATAAACTTCAGTACCTTCATGATTGAATTATTTACCTGATTCCAAGTATCTTTAGAATGAGAATCCTGTTTAGTTTCAGTACCCATTACATAGTACCTTTGTTTTGTGTGAAGTTATTGTTTTTAGTCATGCCCATATTGAGTGACTAGTATGAGTTGCCTGAGCTCTATTACGTTAGGTAGCAGAGACTAGTTTATATTTTACTGGTGGACTTTTTCTGGAAAGAATATTCAGGAAAGAAAAGAAGACCAAAATTGTTTCAACTTAGCCACATATCATGGAGATCTAGAATGTCATTCAGGATGTGACAGAAGTCAAGCAGTGACATTTGTCTGTTTTTACCCGCTATTTTATCCTCAATACCTATGCTCGGCATGTAGTAAATACTCAAGTTTCTTAGTGATGAATGAGTCTCCAGTCCTAAGTTCTACTGTATTTGTTTGCTTACTTTCTCCTATATTCCCAGCTAATGGCTTATCAGCAACATGTCTTCTGTTTACTTATACAACTTTTGCTGCCTGGCTTCTGCTTATTCACGGCTCCTTGTTTATCTTTCATTTTCCATGCCGTCACATTGTGTGTATTGTACAGCTCATCCGAACTCCCAAAGAGAGAAGTTTGGCTGCGATAGACAGATGACTGTCTAGTGTGGAGCCCCTCCTTGTCTCAGAGCACAGTGACTGAACGTGCATGGGGGGCCTTTGTTCAGAGGACTAGCCTGGTGCAGCTTCTTGTGGTCACCAGCATGGTCACAGGATATAAAGTATGGTCTTGCTCATAAGAGGACTGTGGTTGTGGCAGACCCCTGGAATACTGGTCCCAAAATAATAAACTAAGTTTGGTTGGTATTCAGTCATGTTCCAGTTGGAGTCTAGCTATGAAGACCACCATATCAGGCTAGTTAATTGGTTTTGTTCCCAGAAGTTGGCACAGAGCTTTGTACATAGTGGGCTCTAGAAAAAAATACTGGTAGAATGATAAAGGAGAAAATTCTTTGATCTTAGGTATATCAGAAGCATGGTGAGAAAGGTTAAAGAGTAATGCAAACCACATAAGGTTTCTAACTAGAGGAATCTCATATCCAGAAAGGCTCTATCCTGCTTCACTTTTACATTATGCTGGGAAGCAGTAAGTAATGTAAAACTTCTAATTAGTGAGTGAATTTTATCATTCAAGTGGGAGAGTTCTCCTAACCCTACAAATCCCAGAGCTCGTTTTCCCATGGCATTGTTGCCGTCCTAAAAGTCATGTTAACAATTGTTTAGAAGAAATAATGTTCCTAGAAGCATCATGGAATTGGGACTTGTTGAAAGAGATGCACTATGTTCTCATATTTAAGTTGAGCTGGAAATCCAATTTGGAATTTTTTTCAGATTAAAAAACAAAGGCATCCCTGTGGGTAATGGTCTTTGATCTCCACTTTCCTCTTTCCATCATCACACACTAAACCACCACCATATCACCACCATAGGCAAGGGTGGGGACTTCCTAGTTGCAAACTAGTTTTTACTCAAAGTAAGAATTTGAATTAAGGGAGAATTTTTTGAGCATATTTTGAAGGTCAAGATGAAGCCCTTGATGGCTCCATACTTGGGACTCACTGTTTGATTGGTGGTGGTACCAGGTACTGCCATCTATACATACTGGAGCCTCAGTAAAAACATATTGACTTGAATGATTAACATGATTTAATAAGGCTATTGCTGCAGGTTATTTAGCATTATTTGGTTTCACTGTCATAGATAGTGCCCTGAAACTGTGAAAACTAACAAATGTTTACAACTCCAGCTAAACAGAGAATGAAAATGGAGACAATATAAAGGATTTATTCAGATTTATGACTATATCTGGAAAATATGAAGTAGTGGTTTCTCTGTAATAGTAGAGTCAGGATGCTGTGTAGTTTAGTGTAGGTGTTAAAACCACACAAACTTGAGTAAGAGCCCTGTGTCTGCCACCTAATGCAACTTTAAGCAAGTTACTTAAACTATCTAAGCCCAGTGCCCTATCTGTAAAATGGAGGGAGCAGTAGGACCAGTTTCATGAGGTGGTGCTAGGGCTTACCTGAGTTAATGTGTTGGGAACTCCGCCACAGAACCGGGCATAAAGTAGGCCTTCATTAACTTTAGCTGGGCTTGTTGCTATTATTGTTGAGTGTTATTTTGAAAACTATAGTTCTTTTTGGTGCCTTTAGATGGTATTAGATAATATCAATGGAATGAGTCTTTTTTCATCTAGTAACAAATTCATCAATGTAGTATTTTTAAAAGTAATATAGTTTTATACACCAACATTTAGGAGAGGAATATACAACCCGACCACAGGCAAGCCTGCATGTTCTGATCTTTATCCAGAGGTAAGGCAAAACTTCTTGAGGTTCTCAATCTTTTTGCTAAAAATAGTTTCTGAAATTCAACAAACACATCTCTAGGGAGGTATCTTGTAGACTTCACATAGAAAGAACTAATGAATTATCTTTTTGTGGTGGGATTTTGGGTGACACTAACTTAAAAAATTTTTACAATATGATTTTTTTTTAAAGATTTATTTATTTATACATACAAGCTGGGGTACAGGCCAGAGGCATGGGGTGGCGAGAGGGTTCACCAGAGACACAGTGGGGAGCAGAACAGGCAGATCAGAAATACACTGCTGAGGGGAGCAGCGGGCGAAGAAGGAGAGGTCTGCTGCACCATGTGGGATTCTCCCCAGCTGGGCGTCGAACTCGCGTCGCGCGCTGCGAACAGCTCCACAGCGCAGCACTCAACCGCTGCGCCACCAGGGAGGCCTACAATATGATTATTAATAATTGCTGAGCAGTGAGCTTCATCACTTGTTTCAGAGGCATTGACACATTCTCTGATTTCTCCTTTGTGGTCGCCTAGGTGAGACGGGCATTGGCAAATCTACATTAATGGACACTTTATTCAACACCAAATTTGAAAGTGACCCAGCTACTCACAATGAACCAGGTGTCCGGTTAAAAGCCAGAAGTTATGAGCTTCAGGAAAGTAATGTACGGCTGAAGTTAACCATCGTCGACACCGTTGGATTCGGAGACCAGATAAATAAAGATGACAGGTACACCTTGGGATTTTGTAGTGACAGCAAGACCCATCCTGGGTAAATGAAGAGGCTAAATGTTCAATATTTATGGGGCTTGGTCTTCTATCACCTGAAAGATGACCTTTTTGTCCTCTGAAAAATTTTCTCAGAATGTTCTTCCTTGAGGTCAGAATCAGTTCATGTAATTGATTCCAGACAGTGTAAGCAGCAAAGGGATTTGTTAGAAGGAATAAGTTAGTTTATGGCATTTTACAGGAGACTCATAGAACCAAATTTGGGGCTTTCCCACCAGGAAAAGCAATCTAGAGAAACACCGAAACACTCCAAAAGACAGTAGAATCCCTTGCCACCAGCCATCTTACATAGATTGGTATTCCTGATGGGGGGTGGGGAGGGAGAGGGGAGGGTGAGGGGAGGGTGGAGGAGCAGCAATGGAGTGGAGTCTCTAGAACCTCCACCAGATCTGTCCAGAAAGCCAAATGCCTTTACCACCATTTGCAAAAAAGAGCCCTGTGTGTGACATTGGTCTGTGTGCTCACTCCCTTTTTCAAGGTCTTTTATGACACTTCAGAAAGTTGACCACTTCTAGAATACTAGCTGTAAGAGAGTCTGGGAAATGTGAACTCCGATTTTTTCAACTCTGCAAAATTAGAAGGCATTAAAATTTAGCAGAGTTTGTTGTGAACATCTACCATTCAGTTTTGGACCAAGGCAGATTGGGCTATTTAACTTAATCCCCAAATTCTCACAGATTTGAAATTACAGCCAAAATCACAGCCAATGTGATTTTGCATAAGAAGCCACAGCCCAGGATTTAAGAGACCTGGGTTGTATTTTGGGTTCTGCCAGTGACAAGCTAAGGAAACTTGGCAGTTTATTTCAGTTTAAGGGGATGCTGTTCTTTAGCTCTTCCAGTGTGATGCTGCGTATAGTCCTGTTCTTAGATGGAGGCCAAGAAAGTACATTGTGAATGGTGAGGACGGGAAGAGGGGTATGGTAATAATAGGAAGCTAATACTGTGTTTTGGTGGTTTTGGAAAGTGATATTAGCTCTTAAAACACCAAAGTGAAGAAAGCATTTTTATGAAAGATCTGTTGAAAAAATGTTAGTGAATTTCAGGTTGTCGCAAGATGATAATATTGATGCAAGTGCTGTGGGGTGAGCTTCCTGTGAGCTCACAGAGCTGGGTGGCGCGCTGCGTCCAGAATATGCAAGTTTAGTCTGAATAACCGTCATGGTTTCTCTCAAGCCTAATGAGAAATTGGCTGATTGGATTAACTTTTAGTTGTATCCAGGGGTGTTTGTGAAGCTAATTAAATAACACATATAACAAACTTCTGTGTATATGTGGAAGAAAGGACATGTTTATCCTGCTCAAAATATAAAATATTTTAAGAATTTTGGTCCAATAGTTTGTTTCTAAGAATTTTGGTCCAATAGTTTTTTTCTAAGTAGAGCTTATATAAACTGGATTTCATAAACTTGATAATCTAATTATAAAATGATATAGTGAGATGTTATCATTTTAAAAACACACATTCTTTCTTAGTTCATAAAGCCAAGTAGGTTTGACTTGTCCCTGTCAGTCGCTGTATGCCTTTATTTGAGGGAAGCTGTTAACCCTTAAGGCTCCCTGATGTACATCCCCTATGTTACTCTCAGTCCCAAAATATTCATATTCCATCTCAGCAACACCCATCCATTCATCAGTAGACTTGAAGTGCCTTAGAGCTATTTAAATGTTATACTCATTCCCAAAAAATGTTTGAGAAAGTTAAACTGTCCCAGGTCAAAAGATAATTCCAGAAAGGGGCTTTCAGAGTCGTTTTTGAGCCATGACAACTTTATTATGGGTATAAAACACCAAAATCAATAAATTATGGTATGTTTGCTTAGGGGTCAGAAATTTCATTAGTACTACATTTGTTTATTTTTTCATTTTCATTTTCCTGTGTGTATTATATGTATGTGTTTTAAAAAGAGAAACTTGAACTATTTCTGTCTAGAAATATGATTGCGTAGGTATTTTATCTATTCCTGATACATATATTTCCATGCGTGCCAGAGAAATGATAAATATTTAATTCATACTGTTTTGTGCTGAGCTCTTATCTATAGAGCAATTTAAATGCTCTTCAATAAACTGTGCTGTAATGAGGAGCAATTGTTAGATATAGTGAGAGATTTTATTTTTATTTTGCATCTGGTCAAATGGACTATCTGTACATTGTGTTGGTGTGGGGAACAGTTAAGCTCTGACCCTACAGCTCAATACCAAGGAATGATGGAGAGGTCACTGCCTGCAAGCTGCTTGTAAAGCCAAGTGAAATAGATGAAGAGAAAACCCTGGCAACAAGAAAAAGAGCACAGGTGTATTGTGGAAGCCAGGGAGAGAGTGAGGGTTCTGGACTGTTTGGTCACAGTGTAAACTCAGAGCAAGACCATCTCCATTTCTCTGCCTAGGGTTCCTCCCAGGGCCCAGGTTTCTTCTGGGGGTAGAGAATGTTGTACTTGTGTATTGCCTGAATGGAAGACTGCAATTGGATCTTCCAGGATTCCTTCCTGCATTATGAGAATCTTATTACTGCATCTTGCTGCTAAGATTGCATGTGCTGTTTCAGCTCAGAGTCCTTACCTTAGCACTGCCACTACGTTTTTGTCTTGCCCCTAAATAGGAGATTTTCCCTCCGATTGGAGAGTTTTCTCTTGCCAGCACTGAAGGTCAAGTGGCCAGTGTAACACTGGGCCTCATATTTGTAGCTGGAGGCCACTTTAAGATTATCTGACTCATTTGGGTCAAATAGTAGTTTCCAAGGAGATTTTGAAGAGAGGAAGTGTGATATTAACCTAACCTAGATACCAAATATTTTTTTTCTTCTGAAATTTCTTGACAACTGTTGCATAACCTCTTTGAGTGGCATTTAAAACTTTATGCCCCATAAGGCATTGTTGACACTATTGAGTATAAACCCAAAGGATTGTTATTTAAAATAGTTATTCAGAGAGACCCTCCTTCCATCAAAAAATTGGAAGTGGAGATGCATTTTTGCATTGATATGTAACCATATAGGAAGGGATGTGCTGTTTGCCTAAATCTATGATTATTTCTCCTACTTTGGGGATTAAGCAAGCTTTTCTGCAATTGATGCAAGACTTCAAGAATGTCCCAGTTTGTTTATGTAGGCTTTGGTATGTCAGCATTCCTGCATCTTTATCTGCCTGGGACCAAGTTAGTTAGAAGGAGACAGGAAGAGAGATCTGGTAAGGTTTCCTGTTATGTTTAAAAGCACTATTAACTCATGGTTTCAGGGCTTCCTTGTTTTTCTATCTGTATTCTTTGGTGAAGAAGGAATCTGGAGATGAAGGGAAACCAAGTTTTGCTATAGAACTAGAATAATTCATTTGCCCCACACTTGGGAGAGGGGAGGTAGAATATCAGTGGCATTTCATGAACTAAAATTAGTCCTGAAAAGCATGAATAGTTGAAATCCACTGTGAGGGAATCATCAAACTCAGCAAATCTTTATCAGTTGTAAAATGGTAGTAAAGGGGACTGTTTAGTCTTTAAATTAGTATTTATCACATTTTCTGATGGAGATTGAGAGGTAAGAAAAACTAACAGATGGCAAGATAGAGAACAACACGTGATAGGTGTCTGGTCACGTATTTAATGGAGAATCAGTCACTGAACAACCACATTGGCTGTTTTGCAGGAATTATCAGTGGGTAACGTGGCTTGATTGAAAACATTGTATAAAATGCTTTTTCCTTCACACTGACATGTCATTTATAGTATTTTTTAATGGCTGGAGGTATATGGAAAAAAAAAAAGAGTGGTGGGTAAAAAGAAATACCCCATGCCTGAATGAAAATGATGTGAAAAATGTACAGACTAGATTTTATTTGATTCCCACCACCAGTACCACCCCTCCTGTGATATGCACTGCCTGCCCGCCCAGTCCTCTGTGTTTGAAGCGACCAAGCAATATAATTGGATAGCCTTTTTGTGAGAATAGAAGCTACCAAAACAGGCAAAATTGAGCTTTAGCTTCCTTATCTTTATGCCTGTGAATGTGGGTAACAAGAAGTAGAAAGGTGTGGGAGAAAAAGGCAGAGAATTTGCTTAAAGAATTGTGAAGGAAGACAAACCACTTGACTGACTTGTTATGCATCAGGAGAAAACTATTTCAGTAGCATAATTAGATCTCCAACATAAGTAGTGATTTTGGGAAATCATTCTTGGTACATGTGTCTTTCATTTGTTTTTAGCCATATAGAAGGTAAAAATTGGTGGGACTTTGTACTTGATCATGTGGGGAGGTAGGAGAGGAGATCTCTTGGTTGAATCCTAGGCGTCTCACTTGGGCAGTGATACAGATTTACTGTGCTGAGGAATACAGGAGAAGTGTGGATTTAGGAGCAAGAGAAAGAATTTGATTTTGGACACGACTTAGAATAAATAGAAATATCTGGCAAGCAGTTGGATGATTGGGTCTGAAGCTTGGGTGAAAGATCTGCACTGGTTGTAGAGATTTATGAATCATCCTCATAGGTAGTAAGTGAAACATGAAAATAAATCTAATTTTCCAAAAAGACCACATGGATGGAAAAGGAGGAGATTGAAAGACTGGCTTGAACTCCTTAATGGGCAGGCAGAAGGAAGTTCAAGAGATAAGAGAGAACAAGAGATTTCTTGGACACATTGAATCCAGGGCCGAAAGCATTCCTCAATGGCACAGAAGAGATATTATGCCTCCATAAGCTTTGGAGGATCAGAATCAAAACCAGAGACAAAAAGGGAAATTAATAGAAAGCAAAAACATATGTGGACTGTGAGGGGGAGGTGCTGAGAAGCTAAAGCCATTAACTGAGAAGAAAAGGAACTTTTCTTGGGGCAAGTTAGGGAAGGACGCTAACTTTTCAGACACTTACCTCAGTTTCCAGAAACTAAGAGATAAGGCTCACTTCCCTACAGGACTTGAGCTCAGTAGAACTTTTATTGAGGAACCAGGCAAGTGTAAAGCCCCCTTATTTTTCCTCGTCTTTTTTCAGTCAGGCTTGCATTTCTCTTATTTGTTCTTTTTTTTCTCTTACATTTATGTGCCAATCCTTCAAATGTATTAGCTTGCTTATTTGTCATAGTAGCTCTCTAATTTTGTCCTTGATTTACGAATGAGGAAATTGAGACGCAGAGAGTTTTAGTCACTTGCACAAAGTCACACAGCTACTAAATTCTGTAGCTAGATTTTATAGCTACTTCCACTTTTAATCACTATCCTGTGTAACTATACAGTAATAATAATAATAATAATAATAACAACAACAACAATAATGGTTATTGTTATTACTATTTAATATCTGCCAATATTTAAAAATTGGAGAACAGAAGAATCTTTCACTTGCTCATGTTTATTGGAGTACTGTCATAATTTATGACTTTATTATTACTAGATCACTTTCTGCTTTTTCTTTAAACCTTTAGAGATTTTGTCTGCTTGAATTGAACCAGTGGATTATGATAAATCACCAGGGAAAAATATCATCAAAGAGCTTTTTTCTAATTGCTTCAGTCTTAGTCATAAATTTAGTTTTTGTTATTTTTTTTAATTTTGGTTTTTTGTTTGTTTTTTCTCTAAGAATGTCTGCTTTCATCTTCATTGTAAAAGATTTGTAGTTCCAGGGCCTCCCTGGTGGCGCAACAGGTTAAGTGCAGCAAGTTTGATGCACAGCAAGTTCAATGCCCAGCTGGGGAGATTCCCACATGGCGCGGCAGACCTCTCCTGTCTTGCCCGCTGCTCCCCTCGGGAGTGTATTTCGGTCAACATGCTTGTTCTGCTCCCCACTCTGTCTCTAGTGAACCCTCTCACCACCCCACACCTCTGGACTGCACCCCAGCTTAAATGCAAAAATAAATAAATCTTAAAAAAAAAAAGGTTTGTAGTTCCCTTCAAGGATTTCAGTTTAATTTATGGGTATGGGACATGAGTGTTGAAAGGTTTTGTTTTTCTTAAAGATTACATCATTCCTCAGCAAGGTAGTAAATTTGGGGGACAATTAACCCCTTTTATTCCTAATAGATTATTCTCACTCCTGCTGACACTAATTTCTGAACATTGTCCTTGGAGACCTGAAAGAGTATGACTTTTCCACAGTGACCTACTGTACTACTACTGAATCCCTGGAGAACATAATGTTTTTTCGAGTATGTATTCCCAGTATGCTATTAGTGATTGTGTTTGGGGTCAGTTAATAGAATCATACCTAATTATTCAAAACAGATTTGATGAGAAGAGAGGGTTGCAGAGTTTACCTTGAAGTCATATAATCTTGGAGTTGAAAGGAATTTTGAAGATAATAGTCCAGGCACTTCCATTTACTGTACTGTGCACAGGATTCTAGGAGAGAACGGAATCCTGGTCTCTGGAGGAATGGAGCAGGGATGAGCGCCTAACAAGAGGTTCTTCTGGGTCCTGCAGTCATTTTCCAACTTCAGTTGGTGCACCACTGGTCAGTCAGTTGATAGAGGCTGTCAAAATCACTTTATTGGAACAAATTTGAGGCTCCGTTTTGGCCCAATAGGAAAGGATGTCAGGCTTTTAGTGAGAGTTCCACAGCTGCCTTGGGGAAAGTGACAGCACACTACACATATTTGTAATGTCTGAAAGGATTAGCCAGGAGAGTTAATAGGAAGAACATTGTTCCAGGAAGAAGGGCTTGAGGAGCAGAGACATGGAGGATGGCGGGGGCTTTGTGTGTGACCTGCTGTCTAGTTGAATGTTGCTGGGACAGAAGGGATGAAGCAGAGGGGAAGTGGAGAGAAGAGATGTTCAGGGAGGAGGTGATCGAAGGCCTGGGGTGTTGGGTAAGGAATGTGGGCACTGGGCTTTCATTCTTAGCAGGGAGGGAGCCATTGAAGATTTCCTGGAGGATGGTGCCACATTGAACTGCAGAAGAGGTGTGAGACCAGAGACATGACGATTTGAATATGTGTTTTTTAAAAACATTCTTCCATATTCTAGTTACAAGCCAATAGTGGAATATATTGATGCCCAATTTGAGGCCTACTTGCAAGAAGAATTAAAGATCAAACGTTCTCTCTTCAACTACCACGACACCAGGATCCACGCATGCCTCTACTTCATTGCGCCTACTGGACATTCCCTGAAGTCCCTGGACCTGGTCACCATGAAAAAACTGGATAGCAAGGTACTCACTGCTTCTGATTATCTTCCACTCTGCTTTTTGAAGGCCCAACTTATTATAAGTTTGGATTTGTTTTGTTTTAAAAGCTTTTTCAGAGCAATTTAAGTCTCATAGAAAAGTTAAGAGGCAGGTACAGAGATTTACCATACATCCCCTGCCCCTACACGTGTAACTTTCCCCATTACTAAATCCCTCACCAGAGTGGTGTTTGTTAAAGTTGTTGAGCCTACACCGATACAGCATGATCGCCAATGTCCCTGCTTTATATAAAAATTCATTGTTAATATTGCACAGTTTATGGATGTGAACAAATTTATGTCATACATCCGTCATTATACTATCACACAATGTATCTTCATAACCTGAAAATCCTTGCTGCTCCACCTGTTCATTCCTCTTCCACTTCCCAACCCCATAATTTGTTTTTTCTAGCTTACAGAACCATAGGGTTTAGCAGCGTGAAAAGAGTATTTCAAAACCTTTCTGGATGTTAGGCCAAAACAAAATAAAAATAATAAAACCATGTAGCTTGTTACATCTTTTTAAAGATTTATTTATTTATGCAAACAAGAACTGGGGTGTAGACCAGAGGTATAGGACAGTGAGAAGATTCATCAGAGTGGGGAGCAGAACAGACAGATCCACTGAAGTACACTGCTGAGGGGAGCAGTGGGTGAGACAGGAGAGGTCTGCTGCACCATGTGGGAAGCTCCCTGGCCAGGGATCGACCTCATGCTGCAGTGGCTGCAGATAGCTTCTTAGTGCTGCGACTTAACCCGTTGGACCACCAGGGAGGCCCCATGTCACAATGTATTTTTAATTCTTGAGTTAGCACCAGTGTATGTTGTAATGAGGCTTAGGGAATTACATAGTGGATATACCTACATAGTCAATAGGAAGGGTTAAATTTCAGAAGATTGAAATATAATTTCATGATTTGTTTTCTTAAAATCTTTCTAAATCACTTCAAAGGGTTTTAAACCATTTGCAAGGTTTGGCCTTAATTTGAAGCTCAGAATTTTAAAAAGTTAACTTTTATCAATGATAAAAGATGTTAATTTTTTTATCTTCTTAGATCTTCTTGTATATTAAAACTGAACTGCATCAGTTTGTTCAAAAGAAGCAGGCTTCATTTCTATTTGACCCCTGATTTTAATTTATAACCTCTCTCACAGTGTTTGAGGGAAAGGACTGATGAGTTTGTTAACATTTGGAGTTCTACTTCACGTTAATTTGAGTTTTCCGTTTTGAAATAAATATTTCCAGTTTGAACACACTACCTTTTGAAATAAAGAAGCTGTCCATGGTAATAAGAGTAACCACGAAACTAAGCTATCGTATTTTCTTAGATTTGACCATCCTTCTGAGCTCAATAAAAAGTCCTGTCATCTTTGCTCATTGTTTTTTGTCCACACAACACTTTAAAAGACAATTTTTCCTCCAGAAGACATAATAGTGAGAAAACACTGAGAAGATCAGCCTCCATCTGAACTGGCCCCTGTGACTGAGGCAGAGCCAGTAGGCTCCTTGGCCTTCCGGCACTCACAGACCATTCGTTTACAGAAGAATATCCCAACAGCTGAGAGGATGATTGCAGCCAGAGTTCTTGGGGGGATAAGTAGAAGCCCTTCCTCTCATTTGGTTCCTCTGCAGTTAGCCTGGGCGGTGGATGTCCTGGTGCTGAGGCTGCTCACTCCCTGCCCTGCCTTGGCCTTGAGAGCTGGGCCAGGAAGCTGAGACAGCGCTGGCCTCCTAACTGAGTGCAGACTGTAGACCAAGCCGGGCTGACATACCTCGATAGGACTGTGTTTAGTAGAGTTGATTAAAAGGGGAAAAAAAATAAAGCAAAATGAACACACCTAATAAAAGGCAACAATGCCCACAAAACAGGTTAAACTGCCTTCAAAGAATTGATAATTGTTGTAGAGTGGCTTGCTGAGAAAAGGGGATTTTAAATCCACACTGCTTGGTTTGTCTGTACTCTGATCAAATTGGTGAGGCAGCTATGAACCTTTGCTATTTTGTCTCAGTTGAATTAAATGAATGCTAGCTGTGCACAAAAAAGCCATTAAGGATAACTGGGGAGTTTTCTGGTCCTCAGGCCCTGACCTAAACATGGATACCTAGCATCGTTGTTGTTCTTCTCCATCTGTAACTTGCTGGAGGAAAGCCCATATAGAAGTAGATTAGTGGTTGCTCAGAGACTGTGTTGAAAAATTGAGTTTTTCTATAAGCATGTCATCTCATTCTGGTTTGTCAGGGATTTTTTATTTGACTCTTGGGATAAAAGAAAAGCAAAGTAATGCAGACATGACCTGGAAACTCTCCCTGAAGATTCATCTCTGACTTAGGATTGCTTTCGTACCAAGTCTATTCCCTTTGCACCTGAGCTGGGTGGAGTACAGGGTCTTAGGTATTGGATATCCGTTGCATCTTTTGGAGACCCCTAAACCTAAGGAGTGAAAGAACTTTTATCTTAAGAAAATGGATTAAAAAAAAAAAAAAAGACCTACCATCAGTGCTGGGGATGTTGGGAGAAGAATGTCCTGACTTGGGTCTTGGGTCTGCACACAAGGGTGTCCTTGGCCCTCCTGGGCTTTCTGCCATTGTTGTCAAGCTGAGCCCTCTCTGGTCTTTGTAACTAATGCTCTGAAAGTGAGCCTGCCCTTTGGCACTGGGATCATTCTGGCACAAAGGAGTAATATGATAGAAGCTGATTTTCAAAAGAATTAGCTGGTGTGATTTTGAAAAATTTAAAAGTAGGTGACACCACTTGTGTTTTGGCTAATACTTGGTTCTTTTTCCCTAATGGTTTTCAGGTCATCAGAAGAAAGAAAGGCTGTTATTCTGCATGGAGCTGAGTGTTCCCCATTCTAACTAATGCAGGCTTTGTTATTACATTGTTAGGAACTTGCAAAAACCAAGTTCCTAAAGTAGCTGGGAGGGGCCTAAAAGGAGTGGTTGGGTATTCAGAGAATAGGCTTCTTTGTTATCGCTATTTGTCATAGAATAACATTTCCTTTTTCACTCTGTAAAGAAGAATGAGGTAGCACAGAAGAGGAAATTACAAGGATGCTTTCAGTGCAGGGTGGGAGGAAGTATAAGTGTTTAGAAGATGGAACTGAAAGATTATCCTATATCTTAATTCTGTATTTAGGTAGAAAGTCTGATTTTCAATATGTCTTTTTTTTTTAAGTTAAGTTTTACAATTCGTTATGTTTTATTCATTTGTCTAATCATTTTTCTTATGTTGGAACTGTATAAAAATAGCTTTTTGTTTTGCAGGTGAACATCATTCCAATCATTGCAAAAGCTGACACCATCGCTAAGAATGAATTGCACAAATTCAAGAGTAAGATCATGAGTGAACTGGTTAGCAATGGAGTCCAGATCTATCAGTTCCCCACAGATGAAGAAACGGTGGCGGAGATCAATGCGACAATGAGTGTAAGTCCTCAAGTAAAAGTAGACCACTGTGATGTTCCCACAAGTGTTTCTTAGTAGCAACATTGCAGAGGGCCTAGAACACTGATTAGGAATCTGACATCTTCACTGTCATCCAAGTCTGCCACTAGTTCAAGGCATTTCACTATCACCTCAGTTTCTTCATCTACTAAGTGGGACCATTAGACAAGATGATTGCAAATTTCCTTCCTGCTCTAACTGTTCTGGTATGTACAGTAGGTCTTGGGGGAGGCAACGCTAGTCCAGCACCACTACATACAAAACAGCTGAAAGGAAATCGACCTCTGCCTGTTTCTGTCTCTATTGGTAGAAATGGGTGCACCTGCCTCACATTTGCTCCTGTTGTTGTTCCTGCCTTCCTTACCTTCTTTCCCTTTCCTTACCTATTTTCCCTATACTTTTCCTGAATCATTAAGTGAATTGGCCTTTTAAGGCATAATTTCCACATCACAGGGAAGAATTGGTCAGGAGATAAATGATTCAACTTCACTTCACTTCCAAGTGTGCCTGTGATGTAATCTTCCTGTTTAGCCTGCACCCTGCCAGCTGCTACCTGACTCTTGGCCTCTGATCCTGTGTGTCTTCTAGCCACGACTCAGCTCCGAGTCACATGGTTATATATTCCTTGTTCATTTAGGGACACATAACTTCTGGGAAGGTAGCATTCTTTATATATATATATATATAGTAGCTATCTGTGATGGTTTCGGGAATTCTTAAGTTAGTAGAACAGTTTAGTGAAGTGTAATTAGAAGCTGCTGAGTAGCTTGGCTTTCCCTGAACACATGTTAAAAATTGATTGAGAAACGTACTGGTGGCTGTGGAAATCAGTCTGGGTTTTTAAATTTGTGGTAGGTTGAGGCATGTTCTACATTCCTTAGATAGATCTCATTATGAAAAGTGTCTAGTCAAATCGTTATTAAATGCGATAAAGACTCTTTGTTATTAATAGCTTTATTGAGATTAATTGCTATACTGTGCAATTCACCCATTTAAAATATACAGTGATTTTTCAACGTTCACAGAATTGTTAAGCCTTTGCCACAACCAATTTTAGAACATTCTCATCACCACCCCCCCACCACACCCCCAAAAAAACCATGTTCCTTTCAGCTGTGAATCTTCCATCCCAGCTATAGGCAACCACTAAGCTTTCATACCCCATAGACTTGCAGTTTCTGGACATAGAAAGGCAGTCATTCTGGGGCTCGTCGAGAGAGTTGAATGACTTGATGAAAGCCATCCAATTAGTGGCAGCGCTGACATTTCAACACAACCCACCTAGTGCCCAGTCCTGTGTTGCTTGCCATCATCATCAAAGAAATCCAAGTTATCTACAAAACTACTTCTTTTTTCTTCAGTTCAGCATATGGATTTTTATATGTAGGGCTGTTGTCATTTAGGGAGGAACTACTTTCTTATAAATTATTCCCAATATGACTAGGGCTTGGGACACAAATGTTGTATCCCCTCTCTCTGGGGCTGTGACTTTATAACTTGAAAATGCAGGGATCTCATGAATGCAGAGGTCATCTTGCTCCACCCTCCCCTGTATGGTCACACTCCGAGCTGTGTGCCCTTTCTGGCTGCTGTGCCCCTGGGGCCCGGGTAGCAAAGGCTCTGGAATCGAAACTGAAGAGCAGTTTCTTCCTGGGAAACAGGCATGAGGAGTTGGAAGGTTGTCACAGGGGAGGGGGAGTGGCTAGATTTATACAAAAAACAGAGTCCAAAGTAGTATGTACAAGAGCAGTCAGGGACTTTTGTCTTGGTGCCATTACAGTGTAGCCAGCAACTGAGGGAAGTGTGAGTTTCAAGAGGGGCTGGTGGACAGAAGGTTCTGTTTCAACTCACTTAGAAGAGATACTGTTGAGGCAATTCGTATACAGCATCAAACCAGATAATATGTAAGATCTCTTTCACCTGTAAAGTTCTCTGGTTATAGGTATCATGAGCATCATGCTAATAGTGGCACCTGACATTTTTGACACGTATGGAGCATTTGCAATGCACTATGTCAGAGGCTTTACATTTAATGTTCACAGCAGTCTCGGGAAAGCACTATTCCTCCTCCCTCACATGTAAGCAAACCACAGCACCTAGAGCTGCACAGCAGCCGAAGCGAGGCTTCAGGGCTGACACCTCACCCTTCACGCTAACGCTACCCAACCAAAACGCTGTGCTAGCTTATGGTCTGTCCCGGTTTCAGAGTCAGGTAGCACTTGTTTGTTCTGCTGTAGAAATCCAATGGGGCGTTAGTGTGGAATTCAAGAAGTAACATGGATGAATGACACCTCATTTTCTCTCTACATCCCTCTTCATCCTTTAAGATTATTTTACATCAAACTAAATTTATATTAAACATTTTGGAAAGAAAATACCTGTGAACCTTTGCTCTCTTTATCAGTTCTTAATAGAATTGAAGATCTTTGATGTTCCCAAATTAATTGTGAGCTTTATCAAAAAAATTTCTATTGCATTTTTCATTGTGGGTAGTTCCTGGTGATGGAACCCTGTATGATTTGTGGAAAATCGTTTTGCTTTTGTCACTCCCTTTGAGTGGAGAAAACTGTTTCCTTGGTCCTCACACCAAAATGTTGGTATAAAGAGAAATTTAAATTTGTTAAAGAAATCTAATAAGTTGTAGAAAGAGAATGTGCATTCTTTCCTTCCTACAGAGTGAGATAAACTAGAAAATACTAATAATTTTCTTTTAATATTTCTATCCATGGTGACAAAACTACTTCTATGTTTTAGAGGATTGCAGTTTGAAGCAAAGTGAAATGTAGCCCTGCCAAAACAATGAAGTTATATTTAATGGAATAATGCTTTACACTGGTTCCACTTTTTAAACTTAAATGTAAATTAATTGAAAGGAAATAAAATTTAGCTTCTTAATCCCATAAGACCCATTTCAAGTGCTCCATAGCCACATGGTCAGTGGCTGCCAGGTTGGCAGCATCTAACACTTCTTGTATTGTTAGAGACTCCTACAGTTTGCCCTTGACTGTAGCACCCATCAAATAGTCATCCTTTGGTTGTGGAAGGGTCCAGATATACCAAGCTCACCCCCATTGAACTGCAGAGTCTCTCCTACCTCTTCTTTTCTCTCTCCCCCTTTCTCTTGCTACTAAGTAAAGCCCTGCAGGGGGTGTGTAGAGACAGGTTGTCTCTGGTCTGGGAGCTGTGGAAGATAACTACTCCCTACCCCTTGTCTGCTTGGCAGGTTCATCTCCCATTTGCAGTGGTCGGCAGCACTGAAGAGGTGAAGATTGGCAACAAGATGGCAAAGGCCAGGCAGTACCCTTGGGGTGTGGTGCAGGGTATGTGCGCTTCCCGGGGAAGGGGTTCTTCACTTTCAACCCTTGAGGTGACTGTCCACATTTCTTCCCTCCCCATCGTATTTGGGGAGGTCCTCCACCATGGGCAGGCAGAAGGGACTGGCAGGGGAACATACCTGGCAATGGTGGAGGTCAGAGAAATGGTGATCAGCTTGGCAGACAAAGGAGAGAAGTAACTGGAAAGTCCAAATGCCTCTGAGGCCCTCAGAATGTTGACTTGTGGGGGAATTCAGTGTGAATCCCTGACAGAAAAGAGTTCATTCCTACGAGTTTGAACCAGTTTCATCAGCAGAGGTTAAGAAAGCTGCAAAAAACATCTTGCAAACAAATTTCTTTGTTCCTTCTGGAAACGTTGTCTTCCAATTAAACGTTATCTCAGAAAATATCTTCGAAGTAGAGGAATATCTGACCTGTATGCAGCACCATGGACTGGCCACAGCCTCTAACCTGAAGCAGCTCCCCTTATTGTCATTTTGAAGGGCAAGTGCTCCGTGACCTGCCCTTGTAGGTTTATTTGCTTTTTAAAGATTTACTTATGCATACAAAGTGGGGTGCAGGCCAGAAGTGTGGGAGGGGGTTGAGAGGATTCCCCAGAGACAGAGTGGGGAGCAGAACAGGCAGATTGAAGTACACTGCTGAGGGAGGGGAGCAGCAGGTGAGGGAGAATCTGCTGCGCCATGTGGGAAGCTCCCCGGCCAGGTATTGAATTTGTGCTGCAGCGGCTGCTGATAGCTTCATAGTGCTGCGACTTAACCGGCTGTGCCACCAGGGAGGCCCCCTTGCGGGTTTTGAAAGGAGGGTGGCTACAGAAGATTCCTTCCTTAGTTTAAGACATATCAGTCTTCCTTTTCCTGTGTTCTGAATAAAGGCAGTACATCTGTGAGGAGTGAAAAAAATACAGTACCTTTGATACCCCCAGGAAAACTTTTAATTTTATGAGTCTTACCATTTACTCTTTTTAGTAAGAAAATGTTCTTTATAGCGTTGTTGAGAAAATTAAATGAGGTGGTATATAAAAACTGCCTTGTACATTTCTACATAGCAGAGTGGTAGAAATAGGCTTGGCTTTGGAGCCACATATCACAGTGTTTATTTGAATTGACTCCACTATCTCTGCTTAGGAATCAGCTTGCTTGTCAAAGCTGTGCTTCTGCTTCTGCAAAGCAAGAGTTGCAGTGTCTGCTTGGCAGAATATTATGAAGAGTAATAACCATACTTGTAAATACAGAGTGAAGAGCTAACCACCCTCTCACCCCTCCCCCCCCCGCCACCCCCACAGTCAGTGCCCTGCACTGAGTAGACACGACTGTCACCAGCATTTTGATCAATGTGTGAGAAATCTCATCGTCACTTGGAGTGGGAGGTGAATCTTAGGTGGTTTGGAGATTACAGAGATTTTAGGAGCACTGATGGGCAGCCTCTTGGAAGCATCCCTTCAGATTCAGTGACCTCACTGCTGACAGCCCCTTCCCCCTTTCCCCGCTTCTCCCCGATCTCTTACAGTTGAGAATGAAAACCATTGTGATTTTGTGAAACTTCGGGAGATGCTGATCCGTGTGAACATGGAAGATTTGCGAGAACAGACTCACACCCGCCATTATGAATTGTATCGACGCTGTAAACTTGAGGAGATGGGGTTCAAGGACACAGACCCTGACAGCAAACCCTTCAGGTATGACCCAAAGTCAGGTATTTCCCAGAGAGCGGCAAGGGTGGTGTGCTGGTGCATCACAGAAGTGCTTGTTGGATTGAGATTCGAGATGAAGAGACCTGGCGGGGAAGAGCCACAGTGTGTTGCCGGCATTGCTGTAGCTGCGCTACTCGCATTATTATAACTAACTGATGTCACTGATGTCAACCTCATTTATAGATGAGGAAACTAAAGCACTGAAAGTGTGAACAGACCCAAGGGCCTGTAAGTAGGAAGTGAAGGGGGTGAGTTCTCAACCCCTGCTCTTACTTGTTGTACTCATGGGGCCACAGAACTGATTCAGGCCTTTACAAAAGTGAGGTTGCTCACTACAGTTTGCCTCATTCATTTTGGCCAAATAGTCCCTTTTTTTCCTTTTCAGCTGAAGTAATACTGCATTACAAGATTATATAAGTTTCAGATGTGCACAAACAGGCTCTTACTTTTTGAAGTGCTCTAACTAGCTTTCAGTGTTTCAGCACAGTTATGACAACAGAGTAAGAAAGGGAATAGCTTACAGAAAATTTCTTATTGTCCCACATCATTGGTGGATGGATAGAGAGTCAAAATGTGATAGGGAGAACATCAAAATAAATGTAGAATGAGTGGCCTAGCAAAGGCCCAGGCCAGGTCAGAGCTCAAGTGCGGCAGTGTTGGCGGGCGGGGTCAGGGCACCGGGAAGGCGGGGCTGCCAGGACAGGTGCCTCCCCTCTGGGTGCTGGGGAGGATGGCTTTGTCCAGACTGAGGCCACGCAGCTTGTGAATCTGAGTTAGGGATGTGAGGTGTGTCTGGGCTTGGTGTGTCTACCTGTGGGGGACCACAGTTCCTTGGAAAAGACTGTCTCCTCCCCTTTTGCGGCTAGCCCTGGAGCTCACACTGCACTGGGTAGGAGCCAGCTGGCTGCAGCTCTTGAGGCAACCTCTGCATGGTGGGAGTGAGTCCTTCCCAGGATCTAAGCTGCAAGTGAGACTGGAGGCCGCTTGGTTTCCTTGAAATTGTTGTAGATAGTTTGGTACTTCTGGGCAGGTCTCCTGCTGCAGCACCCCTTGAAGGGGAGAAGAAATGGAAACCCCAGCCAAAGGGACTCTAATAAAGAAGTTAACTTCTAGCCAAGTTTGCGTCATTTAGTCCTGCCCTGGAGGCTTATAAAACTGACCCTCTTTAATCATTTGCAGGGGGGCTTACTGGATGCCTTTTTGTGTGCACAAAGTTAGCTAATTGAACATTGAAATGCATTGACCAAAAAATAAACCCTATAAGGTCAAGCCTACTCTGGTTATTAAGCCTGCTGGGAGAGATGTTTGTTTTTTTCATTTCTTTCTTTTCTTTTTTTTTTTGCATAGAAATGGAACAAAGGGAACTTGCAATAAAATCAACCCATTTGTCCTCACCGTCATTCAAGTTCAGGCAGTGTTTAAGAGCAGTGAGTGGAGACTTGAGCAGTGTTTAAGAGCAGTGAGTAGAGAGTCAGCTCTTGTTCCGTACTCCTTAACCTGTCTGCTAACCTGTCTGTGGCTAGTTCAGGAAACAACATATCTAGTAAAAGGACTTTTTCTACAATGGGCCAAATAGTAAATATTTTAAGCTTTGCGGGCCATGTGGTCTCTGTCATAAGTACTCAGTTTGCTTCCTGGTATGAAAGCAGCCCGAGACCTTAAATGAATGGGCATGGCTGTGCTGCAGTAAAACTTACAGAAACAGATGAGAGTCAGATTTAGTTCTTTGGGTGGAATTTGCCAACCTCTGGAGTAGATCAGACTACCTACAAAAGTTAGAATGCATGTGACTGTAAAAAGTGTGTTAAATGTAATTTTACTCCTTGAATGTTAAAAACCATTTGACACAACTGTGTTCTTTTCAACTTGAATTTGAAGCGTGTAGTGCAGTCCCCTTCACCATCTTTCACCATCTTGACTGCTTCCCTGGACGTGGTGAGGGTGAGGATTTTCTGCTGCTGCAGGCATAGAACCTCCTCTGCTGTCTGTTTCTGGCATTTTAATTACAATAGACCCTGTAGCCTAGGGCAGTGGCCCACCAGGAGGAGGTGTTCATGGGTAGGTCCAGCAGCCTGGCCTCCCTGAAGACAAGGGGCTTTGAAACCAGTGGCAGATGTCATTGAGGCTGCCTGCCCTGAGGAGTATGCTTTGTTCACCCCTCCCGTCCCCTCCTGAGTTGTTTCTATTTCTACTGGCCTGAGTTTTTCTTCTTGATGATTAAAAAGGGGAAATATATAACACATAAGTAACCAAGGCCTTTATTCTTTTTCTTACATAAGCAGAGGACAGTAGACCCTCTAAAATAAGTACCTTTGTCATCTCAGTAACTGGGAACACTGGAAACAGTTTCTCCTCTTAGAAATCCGCACCCTCACACTCAAGTAGCCACCTGGATGCAGGCGAGGTTATTCGGAGTGGAAAAGTTGACTTTGACTCATATGTCTTAGCAAATTACAAGTTGAAATGAATTTGGTTTCCTTTTCTCGGAAATCACTACTTTCAAAGGGCTCAGCCTTCCCTTTGAGGAGTGTCTGATGTCCCCCACGCTTCCTGTGGCCCTGTGCAGCGAGGTGACCCAGTGTGAGACGGACACAGTTGAAGAAGAGCAAAGCCCACAATATGAGTGATTTCTCAGAATTTCAGCTTCAGAGTCATCGTTCTTGGACACACTTAGATTTTTTCCTTATGAACTTAAAAGAGTATAAATGAAGGGCTTGGTTTTTTTATATTCTCAGAGTAGGAGGCTCCTGCACGTGAATACAGTGAAGTCCAGCCTGCCCTTGGAGCTCCCAGGTCTACCATTTGCCTTCTAGGCCCCATTTGTGTCTTCAAAGCAGAGTGACCCCTAATGCCATTGTGAGTGGCAGCCATTGCCTGAGTACATTTCTCCATTGGAGGCAAAACCAGGAGGAGGGAGAGCGCAGAAACAGGCTGCGTTAAAGCATTGGAGGGTCACCGTAGCAGTGAAGCTAACTGGCAGTGCCCTCCAACCTACCAAAACTCAGGGTTGTGTCTTTGTCCTACATCTGTATCTATGTTAATGTCTTTATCGTGTTTCTATGTATCTCTCTATCTCTATATAAATGTATTTATCTCCAGGTGTCAACTGCTTTTCCCTGCAGTCTCTGGAGTTCACACTTAAATCCACCAGGCACACCCAGTTCCACATCCTGCTTGACCTCCGCCCCTTTCTGGCTGACATTTGCGGTGGAAGAGGAGAGGGGGTGAGGCATGAGTTAGGGCGGCTTTGTCCCCAGTTCCTTTCTCCTGAGATGCCATTGTGCTTTTCCCAAGCATCCTTGTCCAAACTGTTCCTTCCTTATCTTAATGCCATTGCCTTGACTCTGCCTGACAGGTCACACAAAGGGCTCAGTTACCATCATTCTCAAGCGATCACAAAATTTTCAGACCCACACAACCCATCATTTCAGGTGCATGAGGCCTCCATTCACCAGCCTTGCAGAGCAGTGGGTCGAGCTCCATCTGAGCAAGGCGACCTGGGCACAGATCCCTGCTCTGTCACTTCTTTGTGTGACCTGGACAGATTATAAACACCACTAAGTGCAGTTTCTTCACCTGTAGAAAGGGAGGGGATAGTGATCCTTGTTTATTAGGTTGTTGTGAAGATTAATGAAATCACTTGTGTAAACTGCTGCATGCACACTGGGGATGTGTTCTATCAGGCAAGACCTACACTAGATGGTTCCAGGAGATTCTAACAGGGGGAAATTGTACTGTGTGAATTATCAGAATGAAGAATGAACTCGAGTGTCTATACTCTGTTTCCCTCCCTTGACGCTGAGAAGCAAAGCCAAGCCTGCCTCTCCCAAGGCTGTTAAGAGAACATGAGAAGAAAAATCCTCAGTTTCAGCCACTCTAAAACCTCATGGAAAAAACTGTTCATCTCTCACTTAGAAAAGGATGTTAATAACTACAATTAATTAAGTTAGAAGAGCTAAAAACTGCAAAAGATCACTTTAGTGTGATATAATTTAGGATAACATAGAACTAGTTCTTTTTGGATTGGTTTTCACTGACTGGAAGCATGGAGTGAGGGTTTCTGGTATCATATCCATACTTGGATTGCTGGAGGCGCCTGGAGAAGAGGGTCTGTAAATGCTGCGGTGGTTCTCTGTTATTTCTAAGTAGTTTACTGGAGTTGTGACCCCTTGGTGTAAGGTGTTATTGTCTCTTTTTCATATGTTGTGTATCATTTGCAACGTCAGAGTGCAAATCCTGGTTCATGCCCTGGGATACAGAGACCGAGCAAGAAGCATTTGTTGAACCCGTTTTCTTGTTCTGGCCCAGAATATCAAAACTGTTCCAGCCTCAAGGGAAGGCCATTAGGCCAGTGGCCACGGCACTCCTTCGTCTTTCTCTAGGACCAGGCTTTCCAACTTTAACTGCACCTCCCTATAAAACTTCTTCATCACGAGCCAGTGTACACATTTCCTAAAGCGATACCGTCACTTACGGCTTGCACTGCACTCTGGCATTTGCCTTCCTATTCTATTTTCCTAAATTGTCTAGTATGGACCTGGTGTTGCTAGCTCTGCGGGCTGCCTGGGATCATCCACGGGTGCTGTCCAGTTTGAAGTCAGCACGTTGGATGCAGTAGGCCCGCGGGTAAATGTGAACAGTCCTGCAAACCTGTGTTATTATGTCTCTTGTTCTTAGAAACTGCAAGGGAGAAATTGAAATCACACCTATGAGCAAATATTTCTCTGTATGGATGTGGCTATGTGTTTTGTTAAGAAAGGTGATTTTTCTGTAAATATGTGTATTCTAACTTAGAGATAAAGCTGAGCTGTGGTGTTCCATTTAAAATATTGGGTTTCAAGTCAGGAAGAAGACAGGGTTTAAAATAAAAGTATAGCTCCCTGTTCTATTTACTGTTAGTAATATAATACTTGCAAAGTACCCGTTTTCAGTTGCCGTAACACTCATCCCATTGTATAGAAGATGAGAAAGAGAAGTATGTTTGCCTTCTCTTTATAATAATTTTCCTACTTCAATTTTTAGATACTCAATTTTCTCTTTAGATAGTTCACTGAGTCTGTTTTCTAAACTAGGGTGCTGGAGGGAGGTGATTTGGGGGAAGAGTAGTATTTGTGAAGCACCGAAGGTTTGTAGATTGCTTTACTCACTTTGCCCCCACTCACTTCTCATCATCATACCTCTCGATGGTACTGTATTCCCCCCACCTTAGACAGAGAACTGAGGTACACGAGCTGCTGTAGCCAGAGTCTCTTCCTCTTTCTGGCTCAGGTCTATGCAAACCTCTCCCTCTACTAATCACTCCACCTTCTAAAATGCTAAGTCCTATCTTTGGTCTCCAGCTGGCGTGCTAATCCAGAAGTTGCTAGCCAGTCTGGGCTTTTCTGTATGAATATTGTTAAGATAAATCCTGGCTGGTTAAGAGACATAATCACTAGCACTGCACTGTGCTGATTGACTCATGTAGTTGTTGATGACCGTGTTTCTGATTGGCACATAACAAAAGGGAGTTATGTGTCCCATACTCTGGTAAGTGGCAGCCACATAAACTTTTAGGAAATGAATGGGTTGAGATTATATAAACTGAAATTTCTTTTAGTGTAACTTCATGACAGTGTCCTTGGTTTGTACTTTTTAACTAGTCTTCAGGAGACATATGAAGCAAAAAGGAATGAATTTCTGGGAGAACTTCAGAAAAAGGAAGAAGAGATGAGACAAATGTTTGTTATGAGAGTGAAGGAGAAAGAAGCTGAACTTAAAGAGGCAGAGAAAGAGGTAAGCCTCCTGTCTTCAAGCGAAAGAAATATAAGCCAGATGTTTTATTAATACTTAACTTTTATAGGACTTCATGCTGTCCTAAGCACTTCCTACATGCTAACATGCAAGAAAAGTAGATCAGACATTCTTTCCATTTTGCGGATAAAACTGAGTCGTGAAAGGGTAAGTGATTTATGCAGCCACGTACTTAGTAGCAAAGCAGAGATCAAAACTAAAGCTTAGGTCTCCAGACCTAGTCCCATGTATTTGTAACTTTCTCTGTCCTCAGTTCACCAGTGATGAAATGTAAGATTTGGGATTCTGGGACTATTACTGTTGTTTTGGTCCTTCTACCAACTCAGTGACCTAAACAGTGAAGTGAACTCTGTGAGTGAATGAATTTCTGGGAGAACTTCAGCTTCGGTGGTCAGTCTTCCCCGCCCCAGCGTGCCTCTGCCCTCGCCTCACTCCCCATGCCCAGGCCAGATAGACTGCTTTCTACCAAGTTCACATGAATTTCTGCCACAACACTCATCCCATTGTACAGAGATGAGAAAGAGAAGTATCTTTGCCTCTGATGGCAGTATAAGAGAAATATGTTTGCCTCCTCCTTATAACAATTTTCTTAATTCAATTTTTTAAGAGCCAGAAACTTCTCAGCATATTATTATTATTTAAGTAGCTTCTTATTTAGAGAGTGAGAGAGATGTAGTAATGTCTATGTCTCTAAGTAAATGTATATTGTACAGTTTGAAAAGGACCAGAAGTAAAGGACATCTTTTACCACTAGGGTAAATTTCTTTTTAGGCTCATGGGTGATTGTAATATTATATCCCTTACGCTTTTCCCAATGAATATGTATTTCATTATCAACGAAAGTGTTCAGGATTGCTTTTAGTGGCAAGGGGTCCAAATCTCAACAGTATATAGGGCTCCAAGGGGCTCCTCCAGCGTGTTCCAGATTGTGCTTCCCACCTGCAGTCAGGAGTTCAGGCAGCAGCGTGATGCATCTCTGCTTGTGGACGCATCCAGATAACCTTACAGCAGTAGACTTTTCCTTCCCTTCACAAGCCTGCTCTCAATTTTCTCTCCAGCTCCATGAAAAGTTTGACCTCCTAAAGCGGACACACCAAGAAGAGAAGAAGAAAGTGGAAGACAAGAAGAAGGAGCTGGAGGAGGAGGTGAACAATTTCCAGAAGAAGAAAGCGGCGGCGCAGTTGCTACAGTCCCAGGCCCAGCAGTCTGGGGCCCAGCAAACCAAGAAAGACAAGGATAAGAAAAAGTAAGCAGGTGTCACCCCCAACCTTGGGGCCTCTAACAACTTATTCCTCTTGCATGTCTCTACTTGTCCCATTTGCAGACTGGAAACTGTTGATTTACCACAACGATAAAAGCAGGTATTTTCTCTACAGTGCAGGGAAGATGATAAAGGTTTTTACGTATTTCTAAAGGGTACACAAACATTAATTTATAAAACTTGACATACGATCAAGCAAACAGGACTGGAGAAACCTGTTGTCTCCAGTAGCATCTTCTGCACCAATACTAGGACTCCTGAAAGTGTATTTCTCATCACTATCCTTGGAGACAATCCTCATGACTCTTAAGAAAGAGCATCCTAAAGTTATAATTGTTAAAATTATTTTTCTATTCTGTGTTGTAAGTCTGCATAAGCCACTCATTGAAAGTCTTGTTCTAAAATGAAAGATTTGGAAGAGCTACTACTAGTGGCCATTAATTTTCCTCTAAATTCAAGTTGATAATTTTACTGTGAAAATAGGTTCAAATGCCATCCAGCTAAGTTATCCCCACCAACCCTCAAGCCAAACTTATACATGAAACACCCTAAAATATGGCCTTGTTGTAATGTGCCAAAGGGTCAGATTCTGCTCTTGAGTCGGTCACTTCCTATGATAACTCCAGTAGCAGCTGCCTGACTCCTGTGTTGAATAACTCTCAAGACTCGAGTGCAGTTTTATGACAGTCACTATTGACTTGACAGTGGTCAGTGGGTATCCTTTCAGGGAACCTTTGTGGGGGCCAATGGGGAGCCCCTGGGGTGCGCCCTCCTGTGTCCGTGTGACATGCAGTTCTCTTACTGCAGCTATAAGGCAGCTCAGAATGTGTTGTCAGCTTCTTGCTCCTCATCCCTAGATGTTAAAGTTCTAGGAGAGAAGTAGACATCTAAGGAAACAACAAAAACATTGGTAGGGGAGCTGGCAAGGAATTCCATTCTTAAAAAATAGAGTCGATAGGACTGATTCTGCACAATAGTTAAGCCCTGTCACAGGGAAGTGAACACAGAGCTGAGGTCGCATAGTCTCGGGGACTGCAGACTGCCCGAGGACTCTTACTACGCTGACTGGGAGAGACTGTGTGCTCCAACCACACAGGGGAGAGTTTGCAGCCATACTTTACAAACTTGGAGGTTTTCAAGCTCTGAGTCAGCAGAACATCATGTGTTAGGAGAACATGAGAGCAGACAAGTCTCCCTCGTGTTAGGAAGGAGGAGACGTAAGTGAAGTGTGATTTCAATAGAGTGGGTATAGACCCAAGCACCCAAGGGCCTCCAAGAGTCCACAGTTTACTTATGCTGTATTATTTGCGAGAATCAGGTTCCTATATTATAATCCAGATTAAGTAAATGCTTTGTGTGTTGGGAGAACATTGGTAGCTACTGATGAGATTCCCCGTGCGGAGGTGCAGAGATTGCCGTGACTTCAGTGACAACAAAATGAAAGCCATTTAGCATCATACCCTTGTTCATCCAAAACTCCCCAAGACAAAAATAGTGTTTCTATCAGCATAAGTGAAACAGAAAAAGCTGCTGACTCATAGCTTAGGAAACCCAAAGTCAAGTTTTTCTTACCCTGAAGCACTAACGTACATAAAGGTACATGTTTTAAAACTGAGAATGTTTATAAAAGACCAGCAACGTTCCAAGGTGATTTCACGTACACTGGATGTGCCTTTAAGCAATAAGGATTCCAAGAGCCGATCATATTGTGCCTCCATTTTAAAAAGTTCATCTAATAATCGTCTTCTCAGTGTAGGGAGGTTTTCCTTGTCCTTTTGAACGTTTTAGATTGTTTTCTTCCCAACCTCGGGCCTTAGCAATGTATAATGCTTTTCAGATTTACAGGAAGTATATATAAATTTAATTTTTGCTGTATTTAAGCATTTTCATTTATTAATGGAATTGTACTTAATGTGGTGCCCATCATCAGGTTTTGTGCCTGACCCTGGCATGTATATTTTTGTAACTTCTTCTAGGTTCTTACCCTATTCCACATTGTCCCATTTGAACAGTGAAAGCAGCTGCCATTTGGAGGCCTGAAGTGTGAAAATTAAAAAAAAAAATCATTTCTCTTGCCAGCACCAGTGGAGAGTTTTGGTTAGAGAGGACCACAGAAAGACAGTAACCAGGGTAACCGAGCAGCACTTTGAAAATAAATGGGACAATTTCCTCCTCCTGGAGCTGGAGGAGATGCTGGAGTGGCAGTACGTGCCACTTAGAGCTGGCTTTGTTCTAGGCAGAAAGTAAAAGGAGGGATGCTTATGTGTTATTTACCCACTGCGAGTCCATCTGAGAGCTTCATTTAGTTTTTCTAATAGTTTTAAATTCTGTTTTTTCCATTCTAATGACACGCTCCCTTTTTAACATAGGTAAGGCTTTATACTTCTCCTTGACTTAATAGTCGCATGAGAGCATATAACATTTCCTAAGATTACAGACAAAGTAGAACTAACCCTGGCACTGCCATTAGCTGAACCCACCTCCCGCCAGCTCTGGCCACCAAGTCACTTCCCTTGTTTACGGCTACACCACAGTGGTGGGACTGCCCGCGGGTAAGTTGCTCAGTGTACTCTGTTCATTGTTTTTGAAAACTTCACACGGTTGCCAGCAGACATTTGCTGGTTAGGATGCATCCATTCCAAAAGAAAGTTTTAAAATCTATCATTTTAAAACTCTACCTGGCATCTGATAACTATAGTTTACACAATCATCCACTCATCCTTAAAAAAAAAAAATTATTTTTATTCTTGCTAAGGAATGAAGTTGCATGTTTTGGATCTGCCTAAAATTAGCCACGTGATCTTGGATTTGGTGTTGCTTTGTACCTAAAAGAGGGGGAAGCTCCTGGCATTGCTGTAGCTGTAACTATATAATGACCGTTTTTATTTTTTTCTTCCCAACTAGATTAATAGCATGTCCTCCATCCATGATATTCCAATCCCCACGTCAGTTGTGCAGTGACATTTATTGTATATTTATTCTCTGACTCCAGCAGCTCAGAAATGGAAGATGAAGCTCCTATCCAGTGCTGATTTGATGCCCAAATCTGCTAGCTAATGGTTTTATATTATTTGAGAAAACAAAAATCAAACAGAAACTCCTTCCATCGAACTTGTAGTGGTTTCAAGAAGTCACTTGTGAATTCGAAATTACATGCAAATGGAAACTAACCATGTGTTCTTTAATTCAGTATTAAAATTTTGCTTTTGCTTGTCATGTGGAATAGCTTACCTGAATTTTTGGTTTTAATTTCTGTCAGTTCCATAATCATTGCATGAGCATTCACCATCACCAAATGCTGGTGCTGGCGCTCCTAATTTTCCTTTCTTTTTAATTTATTATTATTTCTAACTTTTTTGTTTTGTTTTTTAACTTGCAGTGCAAGCTTCACATAAAGCCTGGCAAGCCAAGGATGGTCCCGCATTCACCTGCTTTTGCAGTAATATTGTATCTCTGCCATTTGTGTCCTTTTGTTTTATTTTATTTTTTTACCCTCCCCAAACACCAATAACTATTAACTCATTTTGCTGGATGTTGTTGGGTTGTGGAAAATGATAGAACAAGGGAGTAACAGCAAAAGTTATGTGCAGCTGGACTTTGTTTCTGGAAAGTAAATGATTTGCCTTTTATGCCTGTTCAGTGTGGCGGCGGGGAAGCATGCCTGTGACTTGCGTGTTGCTTTGAACCAAGGGAAGGAGGGGAATTTGTTACATGTACGTCTGACAGGAAACTTCTCACCACCCCAGCAGCTGAACTATAAACCTGAGTAGCCATGACAACAACTTGCTTTTCTTGAGTACTGATCTCCACGATGGCACAAGCCTCGAACTCGCTCTGTCTCTTCTTCACACCTACCTAAACCGAGGTAGCTCTGAATGTAGGTAGAACAGTGGGTACCATCAGGGACATTTTATACTTGGAGTTTTCATTTTAGTTTGTGACACTTGGCCTAGGCTATGAGTCAGTTCAGATTGACCAGCCTCACTTAGAGCTTTAAAAATGTGTCCAAATCCCTGTCTTTCAAATCCTGGCCAAGGAGAACTCTAATGAAAAAACTGATTAGGTTCACTTTGATCTGTGTAGTCTTTATCCTGTCACAGAGATCTCAAAATTTGGGTCACATGACATTGCTTGGTAGAAGAATCTCCCACCAACGTTGATGGGCTTTCCTCAGTCCACCTACTACACATAAAAAGCAGTCTTTCGTGATTGCAAGCATTTTGCTCCCGGTGGCCTGAGGGGAAGGTCTCATGACCAACTCCAGGAAATCAGTGATTCTAATCACACTTTTCCATCATAACAAGAACATTTCCAGAAATACTTCAAACAAAAAATGTGTATGTCAGCTGCCACACAAATTTGAGGGGACCTTGTCAATTTCAGGTAGAAATGGAAAGGATTGTAGCGCAGACCCCATGAGTCAGGAGAGTAGGACTTCAGCTTCCCATCCAGCCCCCTGCATCCTCTCTGTCTGCTCTTTGGCAAGAACGGGAAGAAGACATAGAACAGCGGGTCTGGCAGATGCAGTGGTCTCGCAGGATTGTTCCTCACCTTTCCTCTCGCCATGACCAGCCCTACCTGTTCTTTATGTCCGAGGCCCATTGCTCCAACGGTGAGGATCAGGACTAACCTCGGGGCCGGGACACAGACCACGGGCTAGATTGGTGTGGGAAAGGGCATCGGGACTCTCTTTTCTGGGTGTTCCTTTCTGGTGCTTACTCTTTCATCTTCCTGACTTCCCCGCCCCTACTAACAAAGCCCTTCCAGCCTTCTGCTGTAGTCTTCTTTTTCTCACTTCAAAGAAAATATTTCTCATGAAGCCAGTATTTCCTCTCTGCATTTTCCTCCTGGCCTTTACCAGTCGTAGGTGAAGTCACTGCCCCTCTGCTGACCCACACACCCTTGTTTTCAATCAATAGTCTCTAGTTAAGGCAAAGATCTTTTTTGGTCCTCCTCTTCATCCTGAACCATACTCTTCGGGGAATTGTAGAAGGGAGAGTCTTTCAAGAACTGATTAAGGCTTAGACAAGGTAAGGAATTCGATTTCATTGACGCCAATAAGCATGGATAGAAACTACAAACTAGAAGCAGCAATGGTGGCAGAGAGACAGTTTAGGAGCTGCTGGTCCAATGTTTGTTTCTGTTTTTGCTTTTTTTTTTAATTATTTCGCCTGAAGCTCACTGAGGAGCAGCCAGGTGGTGGCAGCATGCTGCGCTCAGCACGGCTCGGCTCGCGCATCCCCTGTGCAGCAGGCGAGAGCTGGAGTGCTTGTGTGATGTGCTTGTTCCAACCACTGCTTATGTGAGCATTTTTTGTGCCTTATAACAAAGCATACACTTTTAATTTCTACAAATGCATTCCTTAAAATTAACATTTTAGATGCATCACTAAAACCTTCTGAAAGCGAATCGAGCGGTGAAAGGCATCCAACTGACTTTTTGATTCCAAGATTATTGATTGGATTGATTTTCCCCATTCCATTTTTCATAGGAAAATACATGATATGGAGAGTCAGGGAATAAAAAGTCAAAGAAACATATGGAAGGTTTTTTCCTTAATATGTGCTTCTGAACTTTTTTCTCCCACTGCTCCCTAGCCCTGTTTTGTTATTGCTGCTTTTCTCTTTTCTTTCTGTATCTATGCCTTTTTTCACAGTAGTCCTTGGCTCTGCACGGAATAAGTGATATCCTCAAATCTAATTGGATGTGCTTTCGCCTTTGCATGTAAGTATGAGAGTAAAAAACCTTTGAGATATTTCTGACTTTTTAAAATTAGAGAAACAAATGAGATAATTTACTTAAAAAATATATTTAAATGGCCACATTAATATCTTTTTTTTTTTTTACAAGAAACACTTTCAGCTTTCCCTGATATCAATATAGAAATCAGAAATTATACCTTGATCTGTGTTCTACACAGCATCATGGATATTATAGGGGGGCCCTTAGTTCTGACGAGGTAAATAAAATGAGAATAAGACATACCTTCCAATGAAGAAAACACAAGGAAAAAGTGGTATGTCAGACTGTCTTTATGACTGCTTACATTTTTGGTGATCTTGGTTTCAATAGTCTTGGTCTTGCCCTCCACTAACTGCTGCTAGCAGTGAGCACCTTTTTCTTTCTTTCTTTTGTTCTTTTTTTTCCTTTTTTTTGGGGGGGGGGTCAAATAGCTCAGCTGGCCTCTCCTCACATCTTTTTTTCAGCCCATATAATCACCTTTTGCTTCTTCTGAAACTTAGATGCCTGTAACAGTTAGCTGTATGTCCAGTAAGATGTGATGAAAAAGCACTTATGAGATAGTGCTTTATTGATAGTTCAGGAACTGTGTTTCCCCAACTTACTCTCTTTATTAATTTGCCAAGGTTTTGTCCAAAAAGGGCATCTCAACCAGGGGGACATTTAGCAGAGCTCTGGACACAGGTTACTTATCTTCCTTTTCTACTTTGTAATCTCGCCAGCAATAACACCTCTTCTTCATTTCCTGTACAACTCAGATAGACTTGGTTTCTTCACTTTCTTGACATATCTGTGTATTTCACATACAAAATGGTTGAATTAAGTTTTTCAGCTATTACCAACCCATCATACTGTCTCTGTGTGGTCCCACCAAAACCGTCCATTCAGATCTCTTTGCTTTGCCATTTGCCAGTGTCTGAAATTGTCAAGTCTCAGCTTCCAGAATTCTTGGTTCCTTAGACAGGACACATATGTGATGACTCTTTAGTAGAAATTTTGACCTACAAAGTTTAGATTGTATGTAGGTATGAAGGAAATTTTTTAAATAAATTGAAAATTAAGCTGTGAACAGCATTAGAACTTTGTCTATTTCTTAATTTTAAAATATGCTGATATGCCTTAAACTGTAGTTATAGTTCATTGTCATTTTGCTGTTTGAAAATAACCAATGTGTTTCTAAAACTGTTGTGTAATCTACTTTCAGTGTTAAAGCAGAATTGTCATATATGTAAGCTGCATGTTAGACACTTGTCTTTAAAAACTAAAATAATTGTATTGATGTGAAGCGTACCATTTTTTCAAGTATGAAAGTAATCATGTAGCAAACCTGCTCGGGTATTTGGTGTCTGTTAAGGTAGGAGAGTGGTGAACAGGTAATCTATGCATATATCACTAGTGCCAAAACATAAAGTGGGGGAAAATATATTTTTACCCAAACATTGTGTGCCCTTTTGTGAATTCTTTTAAGTTACTGCTTGATATGCATATGTACACATGCTTAATATGTTGGATAAAAGAAATAGGGATAAAAGAGCCTCATGCTTTCCAGCATTTCTGGTGAACTTCGAATTCTGCCATCTTTGCAGCACCAGCTTCTCCAAAATACTTGCCCTGTGGTACCCCTGTATTTTGTGTACCTTCTCTGCCACCCGTTCTCCCCCTAGCTTCCCTGCCCTTTTACCTGATAAGCATTCCCTGGCACCCCTCACTTAAACCAGCTGAGGCATCCTCTTCTTGGCCTCTGGTGCCAACGCTGCTGCTGCCGCCGCTGCCGCTGCCGCTACTGCCGCCCTCCCGGGAAGCCATCCTTTAACTGACACGCTGCTGTTCTTTCACAGTTGGTTATAGAGGATCCCATGCCCCCCTTTAAGCCTTTAAGAATCAAGTTTGAATCTGAACCTTTCTTTTTTCTCTTCTGTAGCTTCTTCTTTATGTAACCATCCTGTTGACAAGCCCTACTCTCTCCTAATGGACATTCGCATTAGAAGAGCAGGAGCTGTCTGTTCACACGTGTTGGGGAAGAGTTACCTCATTTCCACCATCGCCTCCTATTCTTTTAAAGTCTGGGCCAAATACTGCACTGCTGTTTGTATTTGTCGATGTGTGTTTACAAACCACTGCCCACAGTGGTTACTAAGGGACTATCACTACCCAAAAGGGTAATACTTAATATACCAAGGAAATTGAGTGAAACAAAACCTGGGCCAAGACCCAAGGTAGCCATGTGTTGGGATCTTCTTGCATAGCTGTCAGTGTTCTTGAAGCTGCTGATCCAAGTACTCACGGACTGAAGACAGTGTGTAACCTAACCTGAGGTGGCCACCACCTCCATGGTCCACAAACTTGATCTCATGTTAACTCCAGACTTCTCTGTCACATGAGTGACATTCTGAACAGCCCTATTGGGAAACCTCAACCGTCAATCAGGTCATAAGATGGTTGGGCAACGTCTTCCTTCATTTTGTTAGTTTTATGGGTTGCTTCGGAGTTTTGTTGTGTTTTTTTTCCCCCCTTAGGATTTGATATTGCATGAACAGAGATGGCTACAATTTTTCTTTTAATTTGGAGTGTTCTATTGATACAATGTTTTTATTTTTCAGCTGACCACCTGCCTCTTGAGAGAGAGAAGTGGGCATCCTTCCTTTAAATTCAGGAACCATTGTTGTTTTATTTGACTTTTTCTGTTACCTGCATCCCTCTATATAAGTTGTTTTGGAAAAAAAATTCCAGTTAGCCAGTTGTTTTATGTATTGGTTATTCTAATTTAATTTTGGTATCAAAATTATGCCAGTTGTAAGTTCAAGAAGACATTTAAGCAAGGCTTATGTCTCAGACCTGTGTAAGATGCTCTCCTCATCTCAGCTACAACAAAAAAACCCTTTGCTATCACTGTGGGTTGACATACAAGTCTTAGCTCTGTTAAAAATGTGCCAGTGTTGGGTAGATGACTTTTCTGCCTTTGGAACTCAATTTATATTTAAAGGTAACTTAAAATAACTTTCGGGCCCATCCCTGATTTTTTATTATTGTAAAACTCTGCTTTTTACCTTGTATTCAGAGTTTTTGTGTGTCCTGGACCACAGGAAACCCCAAACAAGTATATATCTTTTCCCATACAACAGTGTCATGAACAGTGTTTCTGATCTACATTGTCTTTCAAGTTATCAGGTGGCTTTCTCCACTGTCTACAAAAAACTTGGGGGAGTCACTTAAAATACACCCGTGTGCACAAACTCACATACATACACACACACACACACATCTACACGCACACCCATGTACACACACACACAAACACACACAGCCCTGCCAGGGAAGTCAATGATTTCTAATGCTGACCCATTTGTGATGGGCTACAATCAGGGCTAAGCACCTCTCAGGGTGACTTTTAGATTATGAACATGCATACCTGTAATTTCATACTTTTAAGTTAATTTATAATCTCATTACTTTTTTAAAAAAGATTTTATGCATAGAAGCTGGGGTACAGGCCAGAGGCATGGGGCGGTGAGAGGGTTCACCAGAGTGGGGAGCAAAGCAGGCAGATCGACGGAAATACACTACTGAGGGGAGCAGTGGGCAAGGCAAGAGAAGTCTGCTGGGCCATGTGGGAATTTCCCCTGCTGGGCCTTGAATTCGCGCATTGCCACTGACAGCTCCACAGCACAGCGCTTAACCGCTGCGCCACCAGCGAGGCCCTAATCTCATTACTTTTCACAAGTCTTTATTTCCATCTTCATGTCCCCACAGTAAGCAGATCATAAGATTACTGTTGATGGCGTGTTTTTATCAAGAGCCTTAGGATAGCAATTTTCCCCCCTCTATTTAAGAATGGTAGCTTGTGCCTCTCTGGGAAGGTGAAATGACGCATGGTCGATTCACTTGAACCTTAGCAAGAGGTTAGAGCAATTCAGTAAGCATGCTGGCAAGAAGCTTTCTTTACTTCGACACCACTAGTAAAATAGTAAAGTCAAATTCATCTGAGCCATTAAACAGTCCAAATACTCCCAAGAGCCGTCTCCTCCGTGCTATACTAATCCATAAAGACGGCTAGTGGCCAGTGGGTGCCAATGCTGTAACTGATGCCAGGGCATGACATGTTCTCAGTTTTGTAAGTTAAATGCAAACATCCTATCTGTGACTCCACTGTGATCACTCAGTCCAGTAATGGGCTTAGTTTATTCTTAAACTCCTTATTTCTCATAACAACTTTAAATACGGCCACCACTTTCACAGTGGTGGTCTGTATCAACTTCAAATACCTCGTTACTTATTTTAAAAGCAAATTCTGCTTAAGATTGTAAAGATATTTGGGGTGCAACATTTAAAAATCAAATTAGGTATTTTTTTTAAAAAGAGAAATGTGTAGTCTATTGCTATTTCCTTTTTGTCCTTTTAGAGGAAGTATTATAGTAATCATCTTAATGGGGGGGGGGGGGCGTGGGAAGGACGTTTGCACCCATCAGGTAACAGGGAAGCAGGTCACAGACACCCCTGGTCAGGTGTACGCTCTCTCCATTGATTGGCTTTTTACTTCAGGTGGTTCCTTTTCTCAAGTCTTGGTAACACTGGTAGGTTCTCAGGTTCTAGCTGACCAACTGAGATACAAAACCATCCTAGGGTAATTATCCCTAATTACAATTTCCCAAACTACACTGGGGATAAAAAGCAAGAATTGAGCCATCACAATCTATTTCCATTTGGTAACAGGCTTTTTATTTTTCATTACTCTTCAAGAAATTCCTTGATTTCAGATTACAGCTCAGCCTTTTTGCTACAAGTGTAGTCTACACATAACACCACAGGGGAGCTGGTCTTCTTAACCACTATTAGTTGAGTGGGCCAGATAAAATAGGTTATCTTCCAAATACTTAGCCAAATTTGTCTACCCCTTAACTGTACCTAGCAAGTGAAATTTCCTTAGTTAGGTTTTTGCCTGTAATGGGCCCAGATTAAACAATTTTGGCTATCTGAAACTAAGCACAGGGTTTTCACTGCATTTATATGACATTTCTACACAAACCTTTTGGTTTGCAATGACTCTCCTCTTCCCACTCTGGAGACGGGCAGTAATGGCAGTGTGGCTCACTTTAAAGGTCCCTGTACTGGAATTAAGGCCATGGCATTTAGTCCTATGACTGATACCATCTGGTTTTCCTCAGTCTCTAGTGAACAACTGGCATACTCCAGGCTGGTAAAGAGACAAAGTGTTACTTTGAAAAGACTTAATTGTAAACCTAGGTATCCACTCCCTCTCTTCCCCACCTTCCTGTTTTACTCCTAACTAGTAGTTGTATCTAAATTAGATCTTTTGTCAGTGGTGTATCATGTGAGGTACAAATGAAATTTCACATCTGCTTCCAATCAGTCATTTGCCCTTCAGTCCACTGTGGGAACTTTCAATGTTATGGCACCTAGAGCAGAGGCTACAATAAAATTGGTCCCCGTGTCCCTTTTTTCACACCCCCGGCCTATATTAGATGCTGGGGGTGTGGTCACACATTATGAATTGTACTTGTCACTGTATAACTTATAATAAGCATAGCAGATTTTTGGAGTAAAAGGTAAGTCCTTCCTATGCTAAGTTGCTAGATTGTATTCTGAAAAGCAAAAGGGTACCCCACCTCACCTGGATCAAATGCCTTTCAATGGTTGGTTGCTTAAGGTTGCCCATCATTCTGGAGTGACCTAACAAAATTAGCTGTTCTGAGAAATTAGTTCACTGGGCCTAGAAAAAAAGATTCAAAAATGTTTTTCTAATTCCCTAAAGTTTGTAACACAATAAGGTCAATAATTTGGGCATCCTGTCCTTATCTCTGAATGTCCTTAGATCTGAATGAAGGTTGTGCTTTTAAGAGTCGGAGTACTCATTTCATTCTTCAACTCAGAAGTACCTAGAACTAGTGAGGTTTTCTCAAATTTACCTGGTGAGACATGCTTGGTAAGATATACTTACTTTACCTTTTCAATAATGAATGGCACAGGGAGTGACATCTCTGCCCTAAATTTAAGCTTTACATTAGTACATCATAAAAGTCAATGTGCACGTAGTTGAAAGCTTTCAATTTCAATTCCTTATGCCAGCTATTCTGTATGAGCCTGTGCTTCATTTTTTGCCCTAATGATTAGTCGACTCCAACTCAGAGGAGCAAGGCTTTGGGACTTGGCTATTTGCACATCTTGTGTTTCTATATACTCACAAAATTAGGATTTTAATTTGTCAAACTGGTTCTGGATTTAGTTTTTGGTCTGCAACATATGTAGGCACACCTGCCTCATACCCTGGCTGAGCTGCGCCTTTTCCCTGTCCTGCATGCACAGGTCTCCTGTGCCTTAAGTGATGTGAACTTGTAACTGCAAATGGTGTTTTATTCTTCAGCAACAACCAAGGAGTGTTCGACTGTTCATTTCCATACAGTAAGCACAAGCAATTCAGTTTCTCCCACAAACTCAAATAAAATGCTTTACTCTTTTCCGACAAGCACCATCTAGTGGCCAAAGCTCAAATCACTTAACAAAGGGCAGTGGAGACATTTCTGTTTAGAAGCTAATTTGAAGAATTTGGGCAGCTTTAGAAATAGCAATTATATGTTAGACAACACTCCATAAAGGGTAAAGGTTTGAGATGAGTTCAAAGTCAAACCCTGTTAAAAATTCTCAGCTCTGGACAACTCTCTGGGGGAGGAGGGTGTGGCCATTTTATAGAAATTACAAATATATGTGAAAACAGATTAGATGAAGATTAGGGTGTGTGCGGTTCTGTGTTTACAAAGTCTGTCTTCACCCCCAAAACAGTTCATTCTTTTTTCTTCCCTCCTACTCCCTTGTATTTGCATGTGGGTAAAACGTACCCCTTTGATTGGATTATAAAGTCATAAATAGGTGTGGGCAGTTAACTCTACATGAAAATGTTAACCCAAGAATATTCTTGCTCAGCTGAACTAAACCAGTAAGCTGAAAATGACACATTTTCCAGATGTGGATCCAAGCCTGCCCTCACAAGCAGTTCCATTAAAATGAGAAATGTTTGGAAGGTCCAGAACCCACCAGTGAAAAAATAAAGGATAACTTCTACATTTCCTCAGTCATATTTAAATTCTCTTATCTTCATGTTCATTTTCTGTAAGCATCGTCTTAGCATTTTTATTGTTTTCTGTAGTGAAATGGCACCTAAGCAATCAAGAACTTGCACATCTTAACAAGCAGAAAAAGCAGACAAAGATCAAGGACAACTTTTTATTGCTACCAGAGGCTTTTTTATCATCAGTACATGGTTCTGACTGCAATGCCTTTTTCAGACTGTACAGGGAGCTCAGGGTCCAGAAGTCATTAAGAGAAATATAGGTAGGCTGGGGAGGCAGGGGAAATAATTTTTACCAAGGAAGTTCTAATAGCTTAACATAAAACTAGGGTACTGAATCCAGTTATTACATGTTACATACCCAAATCATGGAGCTGCCCCACCATCTGGACAATTTCTCCTACTGATTATGAATGAGTGAAAACTGACCAGTCACCAAAAATAAAACAAACTAATTTTAGTTGTTACATATTTCTTTGGTGAGCACCTGGATATATTAACTTTATCACAAATTATTTTATACAAATGTCAAAAATGCTTTCAACAAATCTAAGAGTATCCTAATTACATGCCACTTTTAAGCTTTAAGATAAAAATAATTTGTTCCCAAACTCTAGAAACTGAAATGAAACAAACATTAAAATCAACCTGGTAGTGAGTTATCTATTTATCACCTCCGATTTATATGGGGCAACTTCAAAGTACCCTTTTTTAAGGTAAATTTGAATCTGAATCATGGATTAAACATGGCTGTCACACTGAAATAATATGCTCACTAAATTGCTAAAAATTTTGAGGGTTTCCTAATCAGTGGAAGTCAGGCTATTATATATATTATAGATCAACATGCATAAAATTCATTAAATTTTCAATCAAGCAAGCAAAAGCAAGAGGAAAATTAAATCAGGACACAGGGAAACAGGGTTTGCTAGCTATGAATTTTGAAATTTTTAAAAAAAATTGAATTTTTGACAAGGGCACTCTACATTACATTTTAGCGGAGAAAGGGTGGAACTGACATACTACAAAGAAATTTACTTTTTAAACAATTTTTAGATCTTTTAAATTTTACACTTTTTTTGGTCTTTTAAGTGCTTAAATAATGTTGAATTATAATTTGCCACACAATAAATGGGTTTTTTTTCTGGCTCACTTCACATTAGCCTGATAGGGTATATGCTACCGATTATGCAGCCTTTGCTGGTCCTCCACATTCCCATTTAGAGTCGTCTACCTTTGTACTTGAAGATAATACTTAAAACTACATGACAGAAACAGGCTGCAAAGGTGGACAAGGGGAAGCATGTCCCTCTTGCCTTGACAAATCAGTGCCACACACAGAACCCACACTTTCTGAAGCATTATCTTCATTATAGAGCCGTTTGATTCCATCATAGAAGTCATCCACTTCCATTTCCTCTACTTTGCGTTTAGCAGAGGTATGCTTATACCCACTGGTAGCTGGGAGATGATGGTAGAAGGCTGCTGTACCTCTGACTGGCACTTCTGGCTTGCTGTTGTCCTTGGAGAAATCTGGGCCTGGGACAGAGGAGTGATGTAATGTGAACACTCCTTTGTCACAGGTCACCAGGGTGTGCTTGAGGGGACGGTAGACATAAACGGAATTTAGAGGCAGGGAAGACTGCAGAGTAGAAAGATGATGTGCCACGAGCTCCCGACAGTGGATCAACTGGGAGCTATCCATCTGCGGGGGTGAGAGGGGGGTTGGGAAAACACAAGTTGATTGATTAACATAGGCTGCTTTGTCATCTTTGCCAGTCACTTTTCTTCCCTGTGCGCCCACCCCCAGCTCTCCCAGCTTGCTTTTCGCTCCCCGGGTTTCTACCTGAAACTCTTCCAGCCTACTCTCCTTATCTTAGGAATTATGTCAACATCAATATTTCTAATTTAAGTCTCTTTGGAACTTGAATTCTACATATGCAATTAAATGCTGGCTATCTTCATGAAAGCAGACTCTTCTTCATTGCTCTATATCGAGCATTTGCTTTGTTCAGTCTATTCTCCGTATTTAGAAGGCCCTTCACCCCACACTCTCTGCCTCTTCTAATCTCTTAAATGAAGCCAAAACATTAGTTAAGAATTTAAGGAAGAAGGGCCTCCCCGGTGGCGCAGCGGTTAAGCGCTGCGCTGTGGAGCTGTCGGCAGCGGCGACGCAAGTTCGATGCCCGGCCAGGGAGGATTCCATATGGTGCGGCAGACCTCTCCTGCCTCGCCCGCTGCTCCCCTCAGCAGTGTATTTCTGATCTGCCTGTTCTGCTCCCTACTCTGTCTCTGGTGAACCCTCTCGCCACCCCACGCCTCTGGCCTGTACCCCAGCTTGTATGTATAAATAAAAAATAAATCTTTAAAAAAAAAAAAAAAAAAAAAGAATTTAAGGAAGAAGCCAGGGCAACGAAAAATTAAAATGAGGGTTAAGGTGTACTGTCTGGCTAGAAATTTTTAAAAATAAAATATTTAAATTGTTATTATAGTAAATGAGCACTTTTGACAAGCTGTTTTTGTAGAAAATGGCAGGTTTGACCACACTAGGAAGAAATGTTTAATTTGGAGGCTGTTCTAATTTCTTCATACTCTACAGGACATCCAGGTATCAATCCTTTCTGAAGTCACCCTTGACTCTCTCCTGCCTCCTACATACCCAGGGTCATCTCTATTATCAACCTTACTCTGTGTAAGAACGATCCATTTAAACCATTTAGTCTTTCCTTTACAGACTACAAGATCCCACTGTACTATTCATTTTTACTCCCTATGTTTGTAGCACAATGACTAAAGGCCTTCAAAAATCTTACCTATCGTACAGGTAAGTATCTATTTAGTCCCTCTGCCCTACCTTCCTTATAATTAGCAATAGTCAAAATAATCTTCCTCCAGCAATATGTATTTTTCTTTTATTAAAATTTCTTTAGTGGCACCCCAGTGCCTACCAAAAATAAGTTAATCCCCTTAAGTTTTCTATCAATAAGGCTCTCTACAATCTGAACCAACCTTCCTTTCCAGCCTGTTTTCTTAGCTTATCCCAACTTGCACTCTATCTTCCTGATAAACAGGCCTGCTCTCTATTGTGCAAATACCCTGCCCTTACTTATCCTTGCTCATCCTGTTTTTACCTATTAAAATGATAGTCTGGGCACCAACCATCTCCAGGAAGTCTACCTTGACTATTTAACTATCAGGGATCACTTTCTAGCCTTGTGTATTTTATAAATCAAATCTTATTCACCCACATGTAACCTACAGCATACAGCAATGACTGTTTGCAATACTAGAGAATAAAGTGGAAAATAACCTGTTCTTCCAGAATATATTTGGTCACAAAATTTTTAGCTCTTAATATATTTGTTGTTACCCAGTAAAAGTATCAATAAAGACAAACATGAAGGGCTGCTACTTACCATGTACTACAAATGTAAAAATGCCTCAAATAGAAGCAATACACGAAAACCAGAGTTTTTAATATCTACTATTTTGTTCACTGATTTTTTTCTAGTTTGAAAGATACTAGATAACATTCTATGGGTAAGATACTATTAATATTAGAATTTCTTTTCCTTCCTTAAAAGATAAAAGCCACATAATACTTAAGACAGTCCCCAACTATCAAGCTCACAGCTCTAGGCTAGGGTTTATCATAGGCCCCAGGGATGTAGAACAAACTGTGCCAAGCTGAAAACAGTGGAACAAAGCAAAGAGATGTTTTTTAAGGTGACTGCTACCCTAGCCAATTCTTCAAGAAACCTACAAAAGAGGTAACAGAAATCAAAAACAAATCGGGAAATGAAAAGCCACAGTGTAAAATTTATTTCTGAAAACTACCTAGTTTAAGGAACTATTCTTTAGCTAATGAATGATACTCAGCGGCCCAGAAAAGTAAGAGTATGACAAATATTTTAATGCCTTCATCACTGGGTATAATACCACAGCAGAATCTTGGGGGAAAAAAACCCAACAGGTTATTTCAAGTTGTTACTGTAATCTTTCTGTGTGAGCAAACCAAATTAATAGGAAGTTGTATTTAAGAGGTGAGGATTATCAAAAAATGATAGAGCTAGAAAGAATATTAGAAATTATTCAAACCAATACCATCTATATGGATTGTACTTCCACCCAAGTCCTTTATCCAAAATAAATTCCTTCTAATCACTACAATATGTATTTGTTCTAAGAAAATGAAATAAACTTGACCTTTGTTGAGATTCAATGGAGAGAACAAAGCAAGCATATATACTGGAATTATCACAACTTTAGACATAAGTCCTCCAATGAAAACTACTTTAAAAAAAAAGGACATAAAATGAACTCATTCTAATTGCAGGGTGTCAAAGAGAACATCTGTTATTTTCTATGACAACATTCCCAAATTTCAACATGGTAACCATTTCTAGGTATGTCTTAGTAGAAAAACAACTATAATTAAGCTCTCCAAGAAAGGTGGGACAAACAGAATTAAGTTTGTGGGGGAGACATTCAAACAGATTACTAATGGGGAAGTAGGGCAGAGTAGAAATAAGGGGGCCCAGATTTGGTGGGCAGCATGAAGCACTGAAAATACCCACTGCAGTAGTTGACCATGGTCATCTTCCAGAACCGGGAGACACTGGGTGGTGAGCTCTGCTTCTTTAATTCCCTTACCTAATTTTAAACACTAAAGGAAACATCTTTACTGCCTGGCTAGGGACTAGAAAGACCACCACACTAGTCTGGTAGGTAATCCTGATATTATCAAGGTGGGTGACATTACTAGGGAAGAAGACTTGAGTACAGCTACAGAAGTAGTGATGAGAGAAGGGGTAAGGAAAAAAATGGTTTAGCCATCCCAGAACAGTGACAAACAGCACAAGAGCTAAGAGGGGATAAGGAAGGACTAGGTAGGTCAGAAGAAAGCTTGCTTCAAACCATGGAACACTTGTTATACTTTGTCTCAATCCAGAGAGAACACAGGCAGAGCTAGTGACAGTGGCCACCATAGCACCAGATGTCTCTGATAGACCACTGGCAGTCTTCTCTAACCAAGACCCTAGGAAACATGACACAAAGTAATTCTGGCATGATCTCACCAATTTGATGCAAGACTTTTCTAAACTAAAACCAGAAATCCAGGAGGAATATCTGATATTACTATGGCCTTGTCACAGTTCTAGTTACAAATATATCAGACCTGGTATTCCTACCTCAACACAGGTGAACTTAGCAAAGACAGAACTGAGTCTTGAACAATCAGAACCCACTCAGACTTGGATCATAAGGGTTGGTTACCAGTCCAAGTTGATTTTTGGAAACTACTAAGACCAAGTTCTAAATTCTCTACCATTCTGTGACCTTGTTTCCAACTACCTCTCCTGTAATAACTCAAATAATATACATTGGGTAAAGACTTATTAAAAAAGAAACAAACTGGGCCTCCCCTGTGGCTCAGGGGTTAGGCCATGTGCTTTGGAGCTGTCAGCAGCAGCAACGCCAGTTTGACCCTGGCCGGGGAGATTCCCACATGGGGCGGCAGACCTCTCCTGCCTTGCCCGCTGCTCCCCTCAGCAGTGTGTTTCCGCTGATCTGCCTGTTCTGCTCCCCACTGTGTCTCTGGTGAACCCTCTTGCCGCCCCATGTCTCTGGTCTGTACCCCAGCTTATATGCATAAATAAATAAATCTTTAAAAAAAAAAAGATTGTTTTAAAAATAAAAATTCAAACAAACAAACAAAAAAACACTATGTTCTCAGTGCCTAGATCACAGATTTCTCAATAAATGTTTGTGGACTATAACTATATACATAAAGAGAATGGAGCAATGGTTTTAACACTGTACAAACAGCTTGTGGAACATCACTTTGAATGGGACAGATCCCTGTCCCAACATCTTACAAAGTAACATTTTTCAATTTTGTATTTTGGGAGTTTGTGTGTATAAGATTTTGTTCCAGGAGCAGAAAGGGTTCCAGTTCTTAAAAAAAACAAAAACAAAAACAAAAAAAAAAACCCCACTGGACTAGAATGGCTATGGTCTATGCAATTTGGGAAAGGCACTGGCTTAGTCTTTTTCACTACTAAGTTGTACTATGTGGCTCTGAAAAAGCCCCAAGTTCCCTGGATCGCAGCTATAAAATATGGATCAGAGCTAAAATAAAGGAGTTAAACAAAATGATTTCTAAGATTCCTTCAAATTCCAAGTTTATAATAATAACTTCAGTAAAGAGGGAAACAAAGTTTCAGTGAACACCTTCTAGCATCAGAGGACTTATGAAAGAGTAAGCAAATTCTCCAGTATTCTTCATAAAAAACAAGAGCCTCGAAGCTACAGAATACACATGTTATTTACAACATTCTTATTTATGCTTCAAAGTCTTTCTTTCTCCATGACAGAGACACTGTATAAGGCAAATTTCCTCTGTGCCAGCTTGGGAATAGGCAGAGACCAAGTCAGGAGGCATCAAAAGTTATGTCATTTGTTCCAATAAAAAAAAATGTAGTAATACTTTTTCTATTAGTATTCCATTTCCATAGTCTAATGTAAATGAGTAATATTCAACTTAATTTTCCAATACTCCAGGTAGGCAAAATGAATTTTCTGTGTGGTACTTTTCACTTACATGGTGATTTATAACAGCTTCTAAAAATTCTCCCTAAATTATTATCTCTTAGGATTTAATTTCTCTATAGCATGTGTTTCAATGGAAAGAAATACTTCTCTATTATTTCAATCTAAGATATACTATTAAAAGGACATACCTCCCTTGTAAAGTACAAACAATCTATGTCATACTAACATATTATGTTCCAGGGATATAGAACAAGCTGAGTCACACCAAAAGCAGAGGAAGAATGTGCAAAGACAGATGGCTAATATATTTCTCTGATCGTCACTGTTTTAATGAAAAGACTCAGCCCTTTGCTCACAAACTAGGGCCTGAAATTCTCAAAAGCTGAGAGGTAGTAGAGAGGTACCTCTTATATGTCTGCTAACTTTAACGTCTCACATCTATAAGATCCTCAGTTATAACTATCTTAACAAAACACCAAATTCAAGTCTTTTTATTCTCTTGCTTTTCTTTTACAGTATTTTATATGTTTTATTCAATAATAGTAGCTCTTTGTTAAAATTATTTCTTTTTTTATTGTTTTTAAGCTCAGAATAAGTATTCTCTAAATAAAATATAATAAAACAAGTCAGAATAACTAGTGCTAAATAAGAATAGGGGCTTATAAAGGGTAAGTAGGTTCTTACGTCTTTTATCAACTTAGTTGGCAGAGTAGTAGTTTAGAGCAAATCTAAACCTGTAAGAGATTTGATGGCATAAACAGACCAATAAGGATTCTCCCAAAGTGACTGCTGATACAGTACCATTACCATTACTACTTTTCCATTTGAACGGGAATTTTCTCCACAAAACCCTCACATTTTATAGCTGGTTGATAAAACTTTAATATTATTTTATACCAATTTACAGTTACAAGTTATGGACTAATCTTAGGCAATAATAGGAATTAGCAGGGCAAAACATCTTTCAGAAAGAGTTTCTATTTGCTAAAGTTTGGCACAAATACTTCACTTTCCAACCAACAATAAATTATATGCTTTTCTAAAAAGCAACTTTTCCATCTAGATTTTATACCCATCTGGTAACTGTATGTATCATTCCAATGAAAGCTAAAACGAACACTACTAGGGCCTCCCTGGGGGGGCGCAAGGGTTAAAGTCTCAGCACTATCAAACTATCACCAGCCACTGTGGCACAAGTTCGATCCCTCGGCAGGGAGCTAACCCACATGGCACAGCAGACCTCTCTGTCTTGCCCACTGCTCCCCTCAGCAGTGTATTTCAATAGAATGCCTGTTCTGCTCCCACTGTCTCTGGTGAATCCTCTCTCCCCCACCACCTGTGTCCTACACCCCAGTTCTTGTATGCATAAATAAATAAAATGAACACTATTTAATTAGACTGACACTTACCTGTGCTTTCTGAAGCAATTCAATTGTAAGAGGAAGCCAATCAGGAATGAGTTTCTCCATTTCCAAACTAACCATGGCCAGAGCAAGCATGGATCCTTTGAACTGCAGAAGTTGGTTGCAGGCCATACAGTGAAGGAGTTGTTTGGTAAGGACTGCCAAATGCTGAGATGGGCTCAGTTTGGGCAAACTGAAAAGTAACTGAGGTCTAGCTGAAACTGCAATGGCATGGAACTGAAAATAACAAGAATGTTACTCTAGTGTTCTTAAATGTTAAGGTAAATTATGTACAGAAGCTGAAATAATCTTAGGTATTACTCAGTTTCTAATTTTGAAAGTTTAGCTTCAGTGATTTTTAGACATATTCTAATTTTTAATCTTCAGCTGATTTCAACAATTTTCCATTTCCTAAAAATCAGAACAAAACTAATGAATGAATGGGCAATCTACTTTTCAAGTTACTGAAAAAGAACTACATATTCAAATAAGAAACTAGAAGACGTAGGTATATTTACAATGTGGAGAAAATCCAATGGTGTGGCTGTATGAAGATCCCAATTCAATTTATCCAGGATAATTCTCTCCATCCTCAGAATTTCAGATGAAGAACAACCACAGAAACTGTCTCTTGCCAACACCTTCAGTACTGGAATTTTCTATTCAAAGTGAAGGAGAACAGGGCAGGGAGGAAAAGAGAAAAAAATTAACCCATTTTCAATTTTTGTTTTGGCAAACAGAAAGCAAGTTAATAAAATGGAGAGAAAATTTCAAAAAAGAGACATAACTAGTCTTTAAAGGAAAATATTTACCTCATCCTCCTCAACAGTCTTGGCAGCTAAGAAAAAACAGCTGATTGCAATACAACTCAAGTATTTTGGGTGGGCCTAAAATTTTGAAGAGGGAAAAAGCAACTTCAGTGATTCTTCAAAAAGTCAGAGAGTTTATTTTTAAAAACTAGATATGCAGAAGAGACAAGTATGCACACCATTCTATGGATTAACCTGACACCCACCAATTGCATTCTAAGATCAAATCTTCTAACATCACAACTCTGACCATATGGAAATACTAACTTCATTCCATTGAAAGAAATTCAACCAAAATCAGCCCAAATTTTTCCTATCTAGCAGAGAAAAGATTTTAGAAGACAACTTATTGAAAAAAAGTCCCCAAATTAAAAATATATTTGTATGTGTTCATATTTTTAAAGCTAGTATATTCTCTTTACCTGCCATATAAATAAAATTAATGAGATGCAGTAGTTGAGAGAAAGAATATAAAAATAAGACTCAATATATTTTAAATGCTTTAAAAAAGTTTAGGATGCTAGTTCATGAGTAGTAATCTTCTAATTACTGTGTTAACATACACAAAAATTAAATATTCCAATTCTATGAAAAGAACGAAAAGTTCCTAAATACACATAAAATCAATTAGTGAGAGTAAAAATACCTTTCTTGGATTTGACAACAGAGGCAGAAGCTTGATTTTGCCTGTTTTCTTTATCTATATAAGAAGGTAGGCCCGCTTTCCACATTAATAGTAGAATTTGCCAATCTAGCATCAGTATCCAATTATATTGAATGACAGACGTTTACTAGATAACATAAATAAAACAGTAAAACCTGTTTCAGTATTTATCTTATACTTAAATATTGCAAATGTGGGAGCTTCTGATGACCAGCGTATGGGCTTGATTTACTAACTTATCAGTTAATAAACAAGTTAATAATCTTTGCCCCAGTATAAGCAGCATACTATCTAGGAATCTTCTAGTCCTCTGCCTGGATGAGAAATAAAAGCTGGTTCAATACCATTAATATTTTAAAGATATTCATTTCTTTTAATCAGGACATTATAGTTTAGAAAGAACTTCAATTAATATTATTACTGTCTGTAATGTATTTCTTTTATAGATGAAAAAGTTTCAGAGGTTAAGAAGCACAACACAAGAATCTAGGAAGTGAGGTCCCCATCCTTGGCTTTTTTTTAGGATACCTTATTTCCTTTCCCCATTTACACAACTTATCAAACTCATATTCCTGAGAAAATCAGAGTTCATAACAAGAGAAGAGTCCAGTAGTTAACAACCTTGGGTAAGCAATACACCAATAATAAATTTAGTAGTCAAAAAGAATTCCAACAGTAAATACGTGATTTTTTTTTTAAGTAAAGAGTAATTCTCAGTCTTGGACATACATCAGAATCATCTATATTTGCTTCCAGATCTCATCTAAGTGAGATTTAGATTCAGTAAGTCTGGGCTATGACTCAGGGTCCATACTTTAAAATAATGTCATAGCAATTTTTTCTGCATAGCTAGGACTGAGCACTCCATTCACTGTTATAGCCCTTTAAAGGTCTGATTTAAGTGCTTTTATTTCAACTATGAATACATTTTATATTATTTCAGTAAAGCTTAACCAAGTCTTAATGAGAGTAACTGATACTAATAGTAAGGGGGAAACTGATGTTAAGATAACGCACATTCAGGTGATATCATTTCTTAATGATAAGTCTCTTTAAGAGCACAAGTTTGAAATACAAAACTTAACTGGGTGGTCATCCAAATTCTCTTAAATTTTCCCACAAATGCGTAACAAAATTATCATGTACTTGAAAGTACAATTATATTAAAAAGAACTTTTCCAGCCTACATGAATTACAAGTTCGATTAACAAATTTCTATAATTCTCTGACTTATGTTTTACAACTAATAATAAAGAGCTCTCAGCACTGAATTCATAGTTCCTCCAGCTTACATATTCCTAGGCATACAAATAACAAATGAATTGTTTTTCTACTTTTTCATACCTTGTCATTAAATGCATTCTAACTTACTGCTTTAGCTGCAAATTGCACAGTAGCTGCAGACCTACTATGACTGATTTCACAGAAAATAAACAACAATTTATACTGTACCTAACAGGGACAATATAAAACCTATTCATGTATTTGTATGCTGTCATTTAACAAAAATACACCAAAATCATTTTATAACAGTAATACTTGTAATACTTCAAAAAGAATTTATATATTAATCAGAAAACCACACAATATGGACATTTAATAGTAACATTCAACAGAGAAAAATAAGCATGCAGTAGGTTTACACTTTTCTACTCTGATTCACTGTCCATGACTAGTACACCAATGTATTAAAAGATCATGATACATTCTGTCAAAACTATATGTTTTGTACTGAAATCATGAGATCAAATTTCACAGGCTAAGTTACAAATACTAGCAGCAAAGAGAAAATCACGAAAGTGAATTAGAAATATTTCTGAAAATTCAAAGCAAAAGCAGAACACATCATGTCTTCTTATGGGTACATGTGTATCCTCCAGGAAGGTTTTTCATTCCCTTCCACTTTATAGAATATTGCTAGTAGAGCCCTAGTTTAGCATATAGACCCTCAAATAAGAGGCTGTATGTTAAGCATATCCTAAAATATTTACCTTTACAGTTGCTAAAAACCTGTCCAAAAGACTGCTGGCTAGAGCAAATGTTTCTGGGTAAAGGTTGAATTGGTACTTGAGTTTGGCCAGCCACTGAATCACTTCATCTCTCTGGGATGGAGAAACAGTCTATAAGGGAGCAATTAAGAAACAAAATAAATATAAAGGAGAACAAGTAAAGTTTCAAGTCATCATGAAGAGAGTTTAGAATTTTATAAGGTTAGCAAATGCTGCAGAATGTATTTACATGCTAAAAAATGCTTTTAAGTTTATTCAAAAATCTATCAAATGAGATGAAGACAAAACTTTTATGTACAAGTTGTAACATTTAATATCAATATTCTCTTTTAAAAGATCTTTACTAAACCTACTTCCCTAAATCATATACAGCATTGTAAACCAATGTTACCACAATTAAAAAAATTCTCTTTAATAAATAAAATCTAAAAATCTTCGTTATGTCAACTCACTGTACATCCATCACTAGGATGAGGTATTCATAAATTTAACATTTTAAAGTTTGGGGAACATTATAATCAACTGACAGGTATTTTGGAATGAAATTTTTCTAATTCTTGAGATTAAAAAACGTAATAAATTTCTTTTAAGGTAGCAAAATAGCCATTAAGCCACCTTAGGAAACATAATTGGACTATAACAGAATGAGAACCCATTAAAAAATAAAACTAATATCAACGGAAATGAAAAATACCAGGGACGACTAATTATACATTTAAAGATGATGAACACTGAAAGGGGGGTTAACCTGAACTAATTTGCCATTTGGAGATATTATTACAAAAATACAAAACATTATTGTTTTAACCTTCTGAAATAGTTTTTAACAGTTGAGTATAGGCTTAATTTTTAGAAGTACACACTAATAATTTAGATACATTTATTTTTGAGTTTGAAAGCACCATTTTAAGAAAAGGTAGTAACACTTAACCTACTACTAATGAATGAAACAGATCCTTATGATTACTATTTCTGCTATGTAATCACAAAGAAATGAATTTGTGAAAAAAAGTATTTTCAGTAAGTGAAGGCTCCAGACAAATGAACGTTTAATACAAACTCTATAGTCTTTATCATCATAACCACTTTTGATGTGAATCTCTTTAAAAATGTGCTAATTAACTCACTTCCTCAAAAGCATAGATACAATAGCTTAAACTTTTTTTCTGATAACTCAATTTTATGAAATTAATTCCCATATCACTGAGAGATGCATTAATAATTATTAAAGCATGAGGGGCTCTGTCTTAATGTAGCTCCTCAAACAGGTATGTCACTGGAATTTCCTTCTCTGTGGCTTCCTTTAGTATTATGAGAAATACATGACTTGGTATTCATTAAAATATCTGCCACTGCATTTATTAATTTCTCTTCACTTATTTTATTACACTTTTCAGCTTTGGCACAACAAAGTAAAGTGTTTCTTTGTTTAGGCCAAACCAACTAATCACACACATAATTCATCTGAAAAGACATTTAATTCAGTTCATGTTAATGAACAAAAAGTATCTATCGTGATAAATCTGAGGACTACAATGAGTGAAAACCTCCCTGTTTAACTTTAAAATGTAGTCTCATGGTGAAGCAGAAAATCAGATATCAAACTGATAAAAAGAGGGAGGCAAAGCATGCTAAGGAGCACACTAGAAGGGCACTTGGTCCAGGGGAGTGGAGTAAAAGCATATTAGAAGAGACAGTAACTAACTTTTATCTTTAAAGCTAAAAAGTGTGTGTGTGTGTGGGGGGGGGTAACATTTGCAAGGAAAAGCAAAAAGCCAAGTTTTCTAAACTTGTGAATTTTTACTCTGAAGTATAGGAATGATGTCAATGTTAACCTATTAAGTTCCTCAGACTTAAAAGTAAAATTAAGGTGGGGTAAAAGAGAAATGGATACTCTAAGAATCAGTGAAAAATACCATGAATCAAAAAAGGAACAAATATAAGACAATTGATGGGACTGAAACTGTGGATTTAAAAGGCTCTGGGTGCATCCAGGAACAGGGGAATTTATGTCCTGCAGAGACTATTGTTCAATTTGACAGAGTAAATTAGTTAGGCCATAAAATCTCCCTCTCATAAAACTATGATGCTTTTAAAAATATTCATTTCCACAGTTATCACAAGCCCAGCAGATCTACATAGGGCTTGGAATCTCTGTAGGAAGCCTCCTGGGTGAGGCTTAGCCACAATTAAATGGCCTTTAAGGTCGCTTACAGTTTCACATAACCCAACATTATATAAACAGTTTGAGGCAGGGCTTTATTTCTGTTTATCAAAAGCACTTTAACAAAATAAATTGAGGTCATCTGAATAGTTTTAATTTACCCCAAATTCATAACAAAATTATCATGTACTTGAAAGTACTATTATGTTAAAAAGAAGTTTTCTAACCTAAATGAATTACAAAGAAATGATAATCCAAGTTCAATTAACAAATGTTTACTATGAGCCTATTATATGCCACAGTAAAGAAAAGTGACAAGACAGAACCCAAGGGAACTCAGTCAGATCACCAGGAAATAATACTGTCATCATAAATGAGAACACAAAAGGGACATGATAGGCATATAATATACTTGTCTCACCACTGTCTTTAACAGGAGATTAGGAGGTGCAAATTAAGAGAGAATGATCTTAAAGTAGCAGAGGAAGAGGAAGGAAAGAGAAGGAAACTGAAGGAAAGATGCGCAAAAGGAAGCTTATAACTGTTTTTTCTAGTTTTACTAGCACTTAAAAATAAAAAGTTGGTACAAACACTTGTTTGACTTAGAGATAAGACTTTCACTTCTGTAAGGAATGAAAAAGGAAGAAATCAAATCAATAATGGAAAAGGAAATAAAAAAGCCAGACAGTGGGACTAGCGAACGGAAATAAAGGAACTAGAACTAAAATACAGAAGTATTACTATGAAAAGTATTACTATGAAAAGTAGCCCAAATGTTTTAGCTCTTACATACTATCCCCAGCAGAACAAGATATCCCATAGTTTATATATATTGAAGATGACTTCTTTTTGATTATTAAGGGCAGATCCTTAGGTAAATTCCTCTTGAAAGTTCTGACACTGTTCTGTACTCTTCTGTTCTGTACTCTTTTATTTCCTCAGTAATATTTGTTAAATCACATAGAGAAAAAGGTCAGATTAAGTGATAATATAGCAATATACCACAATCTTGGTAGAATATCACCTTGAAAAACCAAGTTGTAAAAGTATATTATTGCTGGTTACATGCTGACTCTAGGAGATCCCAGAAGGTACAAAGGAACAGTTCTAAAGGCAGCTGTAATAAAGCTTTGAGGCTCATTAGAATGCCAGGACATAAGGGCAGGGATTTCAATTTCCCTCATAGTTATATCCCATGTGCCTAAAATAATGCTTGGAATATAGCAGATACTTAACACTTAAAGAATGAGTCCCCAAGTAATTTAATTAATACACATAAATACAAAAACACTCACTCACAAAAGTATAACAGGAAGAAAATTAACTCAGGTTCAAATTAAAACTTCTATTACTTACGAGCTAAAATCATGAGCAAATTGAGACTACTGCCAATTTCAAAAGATTAAATGTGATAGCACATGTAAATGCTCCCTAGCAAAAATGGTATTAATTCAAGTTAATTAACCTTCAATTTGCTAAATAATAACTAACTGTACATAAATTCAAAACATATTTCTTCAGCTTTGGGAAAGAATGTCAGTGGTTTGGAATTAGAAAAAGTATACAGATTTCAATAACCTATGAATAAAGGTTAATTTAAACCACATAAAAATTTTAAAAATTTGTTATTTACATATACATATCAAGAATTTCTTGGCTACTATTCTTTATTCCAAGCACAATATTAAGTACCAAAGAGAAAAAGATCTATAACACATCTTATACAGTAAGCTTTTGAGTGGATAAACTTCAGCTATTTGTTTAAAAAAAAAAAAGTAAATGATAGAAGAACTTGAATATGTTCAGCCTCCATGGAGTAACTACATATCTAAAAATAAAGGCGGCTTACTAGTGTTAATTTTGGACTACAAGGAAAGAGAATAGAATACCTATCCTCCTAAAGCTATAACTGAGATAACAAAACAAGCAAACAAAAACAATTCTTGTTTTGTTTCAGAATGAAACAGGGAGATGTTTTTGAAATAAAAAGAGCCTTCCTTTAATAGTATATATGTCTCCGATGTAATGTCAAAACTCTTTTATATATACAGCTACACTGCATGTACTTCTAATAAGGTCATCTGTCTATAGTGAAGAGAAATCATTACCTGATTTGTAAGTGTTTTCGGCACATTCACCTTCCACATCTGGGCTTCCCTGGAGATAGCCTTTTCCAATAGGAAAGACAATCTCTGATTTTCCAAAAGTCCTGGAAACTTCATGATATCCTTTGGATCTGCCTGCCACCCGGCTTGATGTAGCTAACCTGTACAATCAGTATAACATAATGCCGTTTATTTAATTACAGAATGCATGTAACACTGTATAAAAATGTTGGTACTCATTAAGCAATTAATAAAAAGTAAGAATTATGAGGTAGTACCTGAATTTTACAGCACTTTAAAATATGTATTAAAACTGTTACAATAATTAGTTATCTAAAACATTCTCAATTTAAATTTAAAGCTTATAAAGTAAATAAAAACATGGTCACATAATTGAGATCAGTAGACTTTTTGGACTCTGATCAAAACATGTTACACTGTGTCAAACCAGTGGCAAAAATTTTTAAGTCGTGGACTTTTTTAGTTCTAGTAATTCTCAGAAGCATGTGTCCCAAATACTACTGATAGTTATAAAAAGTCTTGCAAGGGCCACTAATCTTGATTAAAAAGTTACATTAGATCAAATCCCACCCATTCCCATTTAGCTCAGTAAGAAACCATTTTGAATGGGCTTCCAAAAATAATGTCCACTAAGCTACACACGTGGCTTTTTAAATTAGAATTGAATAAAGTTAAAATACAATCGCCTTTTCAAGAGCTCTAAGGCCACATGCTGCCTGTGGATTCTGCACTGGACAGTGCAATAGAGGAACATTTCTATCAATTCAGAAAGTTCTACTGGATAATGCTGATCTAGAAAAAGCTCAACAGTACGGTGACTGGCATGCCAAAGTGAGAAACAACCTATAGAACAACAGTCTAGTCTCAGTGCAAAGCAATAGAGTCCAAGACAGATACTGTTTGGTTCGTCCAAAAAAAAAAAGTAACTAAACTTTTTAGAGGTTCACTATGATGTATAACTGAATTGAGAAGCTGCTGAAGAATGTGAAAGATTTAGCTAGATTTGATGAAAGCTAAGCAAGTAAAAATGTAATCAAGTATCAGGAAAAGATCACGCAAGGTAAATGTAGTAAGATGCCACAATATAGCAGTGACAATGAAAATACTATACAAGAATTTCAACAAATATTGTGCCAAAACTACATTGGGAGAAGGCAGAATGAGCGTCATGTGTTTTGTATTTCATAGTAAGAAATCCCTACATAATATCTAAACACGTATTTTAAAAAAACAGCAATAAGACAAGTTATTTGAAAATATGACCTTAAATAACAATAGAAACATGTAAGGACTCAAGAGTGTAAACCTCTGGGCAGTGAGAAAAGGATAACAAGGAGAATGCTGTTTTTTCATTAATATACTATATCTGACCATTCACTTTTTCAACTATGTTATGTTACTATGTATGTATACAGATTCAAAAGTCTAGATAAACATATGAAAAGTTCCAATTTTTTAATAAAAATTTACGACTGGAAAAAAAAAAGTCCTATTTTTCTTCAATTTCCATGTCTCTCAAACTTCAGCAACTATTATCCCCTTCACATACTTCAGTTACTTGCTAATCAACCTATGCAGGTAACTACCTCAGCTTAACTGGTTTATGATTTTTTTCCTTTTGCTTATTTAAACTTCTGGGTATCTGCAAATTTTCTTAGCATGAAATACTTTTTCTTTTTAAAAGATTTCTTTATTTATGCATAAAAGAGCTGGGGTGTAGGCCAGAGGTGAGTGGGCTGAGATGATTCACCAGAGACAAAGTGGGCAGAACAGGCAGACTGACTGAAATACACTGCTGAGGGAAGCAGCGGGTGAGACAGGAGAGATCTGTTGCTGCAGTGGCTGCTGACAGGTTCATAGAGCTGAGACTCAAACCCTTGCACCACCAGGGAGGCTCCTGAAGTACTTTTCAAACTAAAATGATAAAAAGTAAATAACTCTAAAAATGAAAATCCTATTCAGGGCCTCCCTGGTGGCGCAAAGGGTTAAACGCAGCACTATGGAGCTATCCAGAGCCACTGCAGCACAAGTTCAATCCCAGCCAGGGAGATTCCTAGATGGCGATCTCTCCTGCTTCGCCCCTGCTTCTCTCAGCAGTGTACTTCAGTTGATCTGCCTGTTCTGCTTCCCACTCTGTCTCTGGTGAGTCATCTTACCACCCCACACCTCTGGCCTACACCTCAGCTTGTATGCATAAATAAAGAAATCTTTTTTAAAAAAGAAAGAAAACCCTATTCAGAGTGGCCTGTATCAAAGGCATTTTCTTTCAAGAATCCTTGATTCTCAAATCAGGTATGATTTCGCTCCCTTCTGAAATCAGCTTTCCAGTATCTCCCCACTAAATTATAAATTCCTCACTGTACCAAATAAAGCAGGGACTCAACCAAAGGTTGGTGTCAAACCTGAAGGACAAAATCAACACAAATCAACCCAAATCTAATGTCTTTTTCATGAGTCAAACCTCAAATGGCTTAAGCCTTTCCAAAGTATACTCTCAGACAAGTCTCCACCTACCCTACACTTCATTGTGTTTTGTTTTTTTTTTTTTAAAGATTCATTTTTTATTTATATATACAAGCTGGGGTACAGGCCAGAGGCATGGGGCGGCGAGAGGGTTCACCAGAGACAGAGCGGGGAGCAGAGCAGGCAGATCAGGAATACACTGCTGAGGGGAGCAGCGGGCGAGGCAGGAGAGGTCTGCCGCGCCATGTGGGATTCTCCCTGGCCGGGCGTCGAACTCACGTCGCCGCTGCCGACAGCTCCACAGCGCAGGGCTTAACCGCTGCGCCACCGGGGAGGCCCTCATTGTGTTTTTTGATGCCTTTTTTTTTTGGGGGGGGGGCGCCGCAGGGAATGGATACACCCTTATTCGATTTTAAATGCATTTTTCCCTGTTAAAAATCACCTTAAATGCCATCTACTGTTATATTCTGCTGAGATGTTCTAAGATTCCAATTTTGTTGCCTTGATATTCTTGCAGATTCTCATTAGATGAGCAGGTTCAGTAATTTCAACTAATGCAGGCATTTTTTCTTCTATTATTTTTAAATTTTCTTTCATTCTTGTACATTTTTGTACAGTATTTGATTTCTCTCCTCAGGAGTAGTCCCTGTAAATACTCCACCACCACATCACCTGTGAACCATCACCATGGTCCTTTTGTGCTCTACCTACCTGTTTTGATCTCTCTTCCTCCATCTCCCCTACTTTAAGTCTCAGATCTATAGTTGCCTACAAATTTTGTCCTTTTTGGGGAGAACCCTCTTTTCAGTTTCTCTATATTCAGTTTCCCTATATCTCCTATAAGTGATATCTTCCATTATTTTTCTTTTTCCTTCTGACTTATTTCACTAAACATAATCCCTTCCAGGTCAATCCATGTTGCTGCAAATGGCAATTTTATCTTTTTTGATTGCTGAATAGTGTTCCATTGTGCATATATACCACCATTTCTTGACCCATTCATCTGTTTTGGGGCATTTCGGTTGTTTCCATACCTTAGCTATTGTACTTAGTGCTGCAATAAACATAGGAGTGCAGGTTTCCTTTTGAATTAATGTTTTTGTATCCTGTGGGAAGAGTCATAGTAGTAGAATTGCTGGGTCATATGGTAGGTCCATTTTTAATAATTTGAGGATTCTCCACATAGTTTTCCATAGTGGTTGGACCAGTTTGCATTCCCACCAGCAATGTAAGAAGGTTCTCCACATCCTTGCCAACACTTGCTGTTGTCAATTTTTTTAATGTGGGCCATTCTTACTGGTGTGAGGTGGTACTTCATTGTGGTTTTGATTTGTATGTCCCTGATTATAAGTGATATTGAACATTTTTTCATGTGCCTGTTGGCCATCTGCATTTCCTCTCTAGAGAAGTGTCTTTTTTTTAGCTTTTCTAAAGCAGGCATAAACATTAACCTTAGAAATGGAGCATTAAGTTGATAACCATCTCTCAAGATATTTTCAAGAAACACCTATTGGATGGAGATTGGATTTCATCATAAGTTCTAAGGCTTCTTCAAAACCTAATTTTGGCCTGTAATTTATAAACTCTTGTCAAAATCTCAAACTTGTTTAGTATTTCCATTAGCTAAACCAAACAGAGTGATTCACAAAGATCCATCAACCTTCTCAACTCACCCCAATGACTAGGTGTCTTGAGTCATCACCCTTTCCCTACAATGAATCCTTTAAAAATTACTTTTAGGGGCGACTACAGGATGGTATCATGCAAAGAATTATTATTTCAGGTTCAAGGGAATCCTGTTCTCCAATGTCCTATAATTAACACTCTTAGTAAGACTTCCAAATAATTAGGTGCCCTAACAATGCTTTGAAATAAAGGAATCGGGGTCAAACAAGTAACAAGGGAAATTCGAAAATACTTTGAAATGAATGAAAAAGGAGACAGTGTAACAAAACTTACAGGAAGCAACACCTTTAGAGGGAAATTAATACTTGAAATTGCCTACATTAGAAAAGATCTCAAACCAATAACCCATACTTCAACCTTAAGACACCAATATTATCTTTGACACACTAGAAACACACTGAAAAAAAAAAGAAGTATATACAAAGCAAGCCACAAAAAAGAAAATGTTAAGAGTAAAATTCATGACATAAAATACGAAAATCAATAAAACCAAAAGTTGGTTTACTGAAAAGATCCAGAGGCAAACCTTTAACTAAACAAAGAACAGAGAAGAAAAAACTCAACAGGCATATAAATAAAAAACAGACTGAATTAGTAAGCTGTGGGTGTGCTAAACTTAATCAACCTGTTTCAGTGGGTTTTCTAGACTTAAGTGGCGTGTTCGGCCACCATTCTTGTTACCTGCAGTTCTGCTTTCCTACGCAAGGTCAGAACTCCCCGGTCAAACAGTTATAGCCAAATCTTACAAGGTGCCTTTTCTATCAAGAGCAGAAAGCGTGCTCACCCTGGGAAGGGAATGCATCAGGAGGTATGACCAGGAACGCCCAGGGGACTGATAATGGATGTATAAACTTACTCCCAACTCATACATCACGAGGTATGACTGGGAACACTCAGGGGGGCCAAGGACCGATGTACAACAAGGGACCCCAGAAGCTGGTAAGTGGAATGCCTTGTTGGTAAGATTAGAACCATGGCCGGGGGTCTGGGGTATGGTTTCAATTACAACACTTGGTCATTAAGCAGGTAAGAATTACCTGGTCAGCAGACCCATGTCCCCCCAAAGCCTTAGATGACAAAAAACACATTCTTTAGTTTCACCTATTTTTTTCCTCCTTGTCCTCCTACCCCATGTAACTGATGCTGTATCATTATTCTACCAATAAAAAGGCCAGGATCTTGCTCTCCAGGAGAATCCTGCATTATGTAGCCTGCTCCACGACTCCCGTGTGTCAGTGTGGTGTTGCCTGACAAAACAGTAAGCAAACAAACTGTCAAAAAAGGCCCAAATGAATAGGAGTCTTAACAAATGATGCCATTAATGCTGCAAGATGTTCATTTCTTTTTGAAATCTATTATTCTATGTTGAATGATGTATTTATTGTTGATGAAAACATGACACTTTTAGTCTTAAGTTTATTTGTACATTAATTCAAATTTACTTCCCTAGAAAAATATTTCCTGTTTATTACCCTTATTTTTATTTTAAAAAAACTTCCCAAAGGTAAGACACTCAAAGGGATACCTGTTCTTGTATCTAAATGCCATTTTTACTTTTCACCTTCTAAATCTTTTGTCTTTAATTATTTCATCATAGAGACAAAATCATGTGTTATCTATCTATCTATCTATCTAAAAGGCCCAATGACTTCACAGGTGAATTCTACCCAACATTTACAGAAACAAATTCTTCACAAACTTTTCCAAAAGGACAGCTTCACAACTCACTTACGAGGCCAGTTATCACCCTGGTACCAAAACCAAACTAAGGCAGCAACAGAAAATTACAGACCACTGTATCTTCTAAAATAGATGCAGAATTCCTCAGCATATTATTATTTTTTTTTAAGATTTATTTATTTATACATACAAGCTGGGGTACAGGCCAGAGGCGTGGGGCGGCGAGAGGGTTCACCAGAGACAGAGTAGAGAGCAGAACAAGCAGATCAGAAATACACTGCTGAGGGGAGCAGCGGGCGAGGCAGGAGAGGTCTGCTGCACCATGTGGGATTCTCCCCGGCTGGGCGTCGAACTCGCATCGCTGCTGCCGACAGCACCACAGCGTAGCGCTTAACCGCTGCGCCACCAGGGAGGCCCACCTCAGCATATTATTAACTGAATCAGGAAACACAAAATTTTTTAGAGGTTACAGGCCCTAACCTAGTGTGGTTTATTCCAGGAATACCAAGTTGGCTTAACATTCAAAAATCAATTATTACAGTACACCACATCAACAACAAAAGGGATTCTTTGCTCAAGAAAGCAAAGACAAAGTTTCAAATTTCCTGAAACTTTGAAAAACGGGATATAAAAGAGGCAAGTGAAAGACAAAAAGGATGGAGGACACTGGTGAAGTTTTTGGAATATTAAATGAGGCTACAGAAAAAACAAAAGTGGAGTATCTGAACCTAGACAGGATCCTGTACTAGAAGGAAATAAATGCTATAAAGGTCATTGTCAGTTCAACTGACATGAGAATATGGATAGTCAAGGAATCAAGCAATGTGGAATTATACTAAAGCTGATGACTTTACTGAGTTTTTTTTAAGAGACTATCCCTATTCTTAGGAAATACAGCCCCCAAAATTCAGGAGTAAAAGGTCATAATGCATCAACCTACGTACAAAGGTGTGGAATGGGGGAGGACAAATGATAAAACAAATGACATAAAGTATTAATAGGTGGGCCTCACTGGTCGCCTAGGGGCTAAGTCTCAGCACTATCACCACTAAGGCCTGAGTTTGATCCTGCCCCTCCCAGCTGCTGGATGCTCCCCTTAGCAGCATATTTCAGTAAATCTGCCTGTTCTGCTCCCCACTCTGTGTCTGGTGAATCCACTCATCCTCCAAACCTCTGGCCTACACCCCAGTGCTTCTATGAATAAATAATCTTTTTAAAAAATTAATAGATGAATTCAGGTAAAAGATTTTTGAAATTATTTACAAGTAAAATTGTGTAGAAAAAGCAAAAAAATTTATGGGAGTGCTTACATAATCAGGGTTTTTTAAAATACCTTTTTGTAAGATTCAAAATAGTATAGTGAAGAAAGCACTGGTTTTAGTTTTATTTCCTTTACTGACAGTACACAAGCCTATTTTCTAAAGTGTAAATTATTATGAGTTAAATGAATAATGACTCCTGCTAAGAAATAGAATACACACACTTATAAGATAGCTTTACTATTTTAAACAGCAACTTTATAGTTTTATTTGATGCCCATTGTTGGTCACATCTAGAATTTTAAAGGCTCAGAAAGAAAAATCTTTTGGAAGTAAAAAACAGAACTTTCCATACATTTCCAATTTTTATGACAATCTCACAGTCCTCTTCCCATTCTTTGAAATTACTTCTTTCTCCATAGTTATCATCAAACAGCCTAATATCTGAGTGAATAGTGTATAAAATGTTACTGAACAGCATACATCACAGATCTGCATACAGGGTCCCATGCTCTTGAGAAAAAGTGCTGCATAGTGCCAGGTATACAACAGTAACAACTTCACTATTAAGGAATTACTCTTCTCATAATCTTAGTACCTCTTCTGAAATGTGGGATTTATTAATATGACCATACAAAAGCTTCAAGTTCTATTATTACCTCCTTGACTAAGCTGCTAACCTAAAAAGGAACCACAGGTTCCAAAACAGCTTACTGTTTCCCAATCTCCATGCCTTTCCACACACTTCAACTTAAAATGTCCTTAGTACATACTCCTCCCTTATTTTAGATTTGTCATTTGCATCAGTCTGGGAATAGCACTCTGCTTTCCCACATGTAACTTGGACATTATTCTACTGTTGCATTTAATTGCTCCGTGGTAATTATTTGTAGACCTGCTTAGTAACCAGTTTCTTGATGGTAAACACTCTCCTGAATTCAGCACTATACCTAAATGACAGTAATAGCTTACCACTGTTAAGTACTTAACAAGTAAAAAAGTGTGTGCTTACTACTTAGCCAGGAATTGTTCAGAGTATTATGGCATCTAAACGCATACAATCTTATAAAATTGGTATTATAACTAAGCCCATTTTAAAGAAGAAACAAGCACAGGGAAGTGTCTAGTTTCCATTTTAAAGTACTAAGCAATCAGAATGAAACATGTACACACTCAGCTTCTAACTTACTAGGATGTCACACAAACGTAATTATCTGTAACCCCAAGTCATCTCTACTGCACCTCCCCAAACACATGCTAAATCTCTACTATCCTGCTTTTCATCAGTATGAAGTGACTTCTAGCAGAATCTCAAATCCATCTGGTCCCAGATTATCCAACCTAAATTCTGTCCAATTTTTTTTATTTGTTCATTCCTTGCTATTTCTTCTGCCACAAATGACCTGGAAAAACGAGAAGCAGGTTAACTCTTCTTCATCTTTTTAACAAATTCATTTCTCGAAGAAACTATATAGCATGGACTGTTCAGGTGAGAATTCTGGTCCCTCCATTCTAGCCGAGTCATCTAAGGGGGGAACTGCTTAATCTTAAAGAGCCTCAGCTTTCCTCATCTGCAAAATGAGGCTTCTACTACCTGCCTCAACGAGTCCTTGGAAGGATTCAGAGTTGCAAACCACCTGGAACAAAATCTGTCAGATGATAAACCTCAGTATTAGTGTTAATTTCATGTCACACTCCGCAGTTCAAACACTGAATGGCTCCCCACAGACCGAATAAAAGTTAACTACTTTAGCTTGACATTCAAACCTCTTCAGTCTCATTACAACCCTACCTCCCGAGAGATACCTGCCACTATTTGCTAGTCGGTTCCCAATCTCTGCCAAAAGATCTGCAATGGAACCCCTAGCTCAGTAGAGGTCCTTCCGCTCTTTTCAAATTTTCGGCGCAACTCGAAAGTCGCCAACTCTACAGTTTCCTGCACCCACACAAACCCAGGGTAACGTCCCCTTCCCCCGAATTCCCGCACCACTGTCAGTTCACCCATTCGCTGGCAGTCACTGCACTTTGCAAAAGTAAAATCTTCCTTGGGCTAGTTCCAGCAAGAGCCCTGAAGTCTAAAGGCGGGGGTGTGTCCCCTTCTTTGTGTACTACACAGGCTCACCCGGGCCTAGAGCAACACTCCACAGAGTAGAGAGTTTGCTGCAGCTACAAAATATTACCCCCTCCCCCCAAAAAATGGGCCCTAAAGGGTACACAGCAGAGTTTTCAGACAGGACAGATACTGAGTGGCTCTCGCGCGCACAGGGCGAGGGGGACGTCCCAAAGGTTTTCTCTGCTAGGGGGAGGTGGGGGGCGGGCCTCTGCAGGGACGCGCGGCTGCAGGAATCCCCCATTCGGTCAGCGCCGGGGTAGGCGGGGGGGCGGGGGGGCAGCGAATATGGGGCTGGAAGCCCGGGCGCGCGAGTGCAGGTAGCGGAGACGCATCGTGCCCCCCGTCCCAGTCCCCTCACCTTCTCCTCCTCTTCCTCCTCCTCCTCCTCCTCCTCCTCCTCCCCGGCAGAGCTGTAGGCCTCACAGTGGTGACGCGGGGTCATCCGGGGGGCCCGTTACCACCTCATTTTCCTCAGCGCGCGGCGGCGGGGCGCGCGGGACGAGGACCCGGCCGATTGAGGAGGGAGAAGAGGGGGAGCCGGGCCAGGGGGGCGCGGGAGCTGGAGCTCGAGTGGGACGCACGGCTGCGGCCGCTGGGCCGGTCAGCGAATTAGTTCCATGACGCCCCCGGAACTAAGGCCGCCACCGCCGGTCCCGCTCCTCCAACCGCCGCCGCGAGTGCCCGGGTGGGGAGGGGGCTCCCTCTCGCCATAGGGCGGCGGGGGCCGGGGAGAGGCGGGGGGTGAGACCGGCTCTGCCCCTGCCCGGGGGAATTGCCTCCAAGGGGAAATGGGGAAAGGGGGGGAAGGGGGAAAAAGGAAAAAAAAAAGGGGAAAGGGGAGAAAATAAGAAAAAGCGAGACAGAGGCGCTGCCGCGTCCGCTCGCAGGGAAGGCAGGGGAGGGAGGGGAGGAGAGAGAAAAGTGCCGGCTCCTCGGCTCCTCCCTCGCGGACCGATCCCTAGATTCGCTCACTGCTTGTAAACAACATTGATGTGGTTTCTCACCCTCCCCCTTTTCTCATGAGCTGTCTTCCCAGTCCAGCGAATGTACAGAGTCCGGAAAAAGCTGGGGCCATTGGAGACGGACTGAGGAATCCTTTGTCACTGAGGTAAAAGAAGGGAAGGAAGGCATTTTCTGTGGGATAAGAAAAGCCAAAGGTGCGTGGACTCATTTTCTGGGAGGCGCGGAAGGGTTCTGAAGCCCGTCGTATGGTGACGTAAGTGTCCCCTAGGCTCGCTGGCAGAGGCGTGTACTGCCCGGAGAGTGAGCTGCGCATGCGCCTCGGGAAAGAAAGAAGCGGCGCTCTGCGCAGGGGGTGTGTTTCTGTGGTGATGCTCCGGGCCGGAACCTGGAGCTATGCCTACTTTTATCCGACTTCGCGCGTCTCTAGGCCTCGTAGAAAATTTATTGGAAAGGGAATGGTGATCTGTTGTGAATGGATCTTGCAATTTTTGTTGATCTCCAAAACTGTTTTTACCAAATACGTGTAAATGAAATTGCGTTATTTATGCCCCCTCCCTCGCGCTGCCACGTTGTGGGTGAAAAATTCTAAAACGCCTCTAAAATCGGGAAATTTGGAGCATCATGTCTTTAATCACATTGGGAGGGGGGGTGTGCTTTGAGGCTTCTTTTAAAAACGCTAAATTATACTACTAACAGCCCAGAATTGCCTTGGTAATGCGCGAAGTACTCTTAATATCTGAGTATTTCAGAGTAGGTTTTTTTTTACCAGATCCTTAATAAGTATGTGCTGCATACAAATGAGTTACATTTGGTCCTCTTTCTCCTTTTGTAATTTTTTTTGCTTATCTTTTAATTGTTTTAATTATAAGAAGAATGTGTACATTTACAGAAAGTGTTGAAAGAGGCAAAAGTTTATTCACTGAAATATGTTTTGTATGCTTATTTTAACACTTAAAAAAATGTGTTGAGCTTATTTAGGCGGGTAGATTCAGTGCTGAACTCCAGCGAATTGGAATTAATGGAGACAGAAATAGTTCTTGGCTTCATGGAGTTTACAATCCAAACTCAGAGGATAACCACTGAGCTAGTTATCACTATCTAAATCACCTTGTACTTGTTAACTTGTACATTGCACTCCCTCCATAGAATACAACTTTAGGATGGCAGGGATCTTGCATGTTTTCACGCTGTGTCTATGCATGTAGAGACTCTTGATATTTGATTACTGACTGAATAAATAATTACCAGTATCAAAAACATTAAGATGGAAAATTGCAGGCTACTATGGAAACACTTAACCCTAGCCTGCTTAGAGATATCAGAGAAGAGTTTCTCTGAGGAAGTGACATTTAAGATGAAACGTGAAACCAGAGAGCAAAAAAGTGGGGAGTGATGTAGGCAGAAAAACAACATGTGCAAAGACTTTGAAGCATAGACAGTCTAACAATCTCTGAAAGGTATATTGGTGGGCCCACACATAATTGAAAGCTGGGACCAGAAGGGAAGGAAGGGGGAAGATCCAAAGAGTAGGGAATGGGAAGTCCCAGAAAGATTTTAAATGGGTTGTATCTTGCTTATTTTCACTTCATGTAGCCTTTTTCTGCACTACTATGGGGTCATCATTTTACACAGCTAATGTTTTTCTGCATAAACTGTACAGAGTATAGCGTTTTGCATGGTACTCTAGAATATAGTGTGATCCCTTTGGTGGGCTATGAAATTGTTTCTGATTTTCATTCCTGTAAGAAAAATACAATTCTTCTGCTTGGGAAATAGCAAAAAAAAGTCAAAACACAGTGCAGCTTGGGTCTCCCCAGTGGCCTAGGGGTTAAGTCTCAGTGCTATCATTACTATGGCCTGAGTTGGATTCCCCCACAGGGAGCTAACCCTCATTTGGCTCAGCAGACCTCTCCTATCTTACCTGCTGCTTCCCTTAGCATTATATTTTAGTAAATCTGCTTGTTCTGCTCCCCACTCTGTTTCTAATAATCCTCCCTATACCCCCCTCCCCCACCTGCCTACCACCTCTGGCCTGTACCCCAGTTCTTCTATACAAAAAATAAAATTAAAGAATAAAAAGACATCCTATTAAAAAAAATTTCAAAAAGAAACAAAAACAACATAATGCAACTTGCCCACTCAAAAACTTTACACAAATGTTTATAATAGCATTATTCATAACAACCAAAATGTGAAACAACAAATGTCTAACCTACTGATGAATACATAAATCAAATGTGGTATGCTGCTAAATGATGGTCTGTTATTTGGCATAAAATATCCTACTGATATGTGTTATAATATGTGGTCTTTTTGTGACTTCTTTCACTTAGTGTATTGATAAATGTCCAGAATGGGCAAATCTGTAGAGACAAAAAAGTAGATTAGTGATAGTTAGTGTAGGACTACAGGCAATGATGGAATTGGAGGTGATAACTAATGTTTGTAGAGTTTCTTTTTGAGGTGATGATTGCACAACTCTGTATATATTCAATTGTTTATTTTAACTGGGAGAATTACATAACATGTGAATTGTATATGAATAAAGCTGTTACCCCCAAAAAAATGAAGGAAAAAAGAATAAAATTAAATGTCTTCATTCATCTGTTTTCTGATTATTCCTGGGTCCATTGGGGTTTATATTTTTATGGCTTTTGGTGACTACCAGTGTGCCAAATTGCTTGGCAGAAGAATTAAACTAGTTACAAAGTAACTGGAAACATTTAAGGTCTCTCTTTTCATTATAAACTTATCCTTTTTGAAGTTTAGATTTATAAACACTGTCTTACAGTCTGTGAGATTGCCAGTGAGGATTTGATCTACAAACTAAATATAACTACAAGTAATTAATAGATGAATGACATACTTACAGTTGTCCTAACACAAAAATATGGATATTCTTTTTCTTCACTCTTCACTCAAGACCTGCCTTGTATCTCTTTTTACTTAACTACAATATTGTTTTTACAATGACTTACTTATACTAGTAAAAAAATGGAAACCTTTGAAATCCCCTGAGAAAATAGATAAGACATATAAAGAAAATAATATGCATGTATTATAGGGTATTAATAATTTTTTCATTTAAAAATGTTTTTAGAAATGTTTCTTTTTTTGTCCTAAATAGTACAAATAGACTACATGGCATTTGACAATAACAATAACAACATATATAGAGATAACTTTCTATGTATAAGCATTGCACTAGCACTTTTATTGCATTCTCTCATTTTTATCCCCACAACACTCTTTTATATTGTCCCCATTCTACAGAAGATAAAGAAGTAAAGTAAATTCCCAAGATTGGTCACACAGCTTGGAGAGGCACAGCCAGGATTCCAGCCAAGCCTATCTGCTCCCAGTGCCTGCTGTGCTTTCCATCACTTCCTTTTACTGCCTTACCATGTCTATATTTCTGGCTTGCATTAAGTCTTCAAAAATACTCACCCTAGGGTTATTTTTGGCTTCCTTTAATCTTAGAACAAATAATAAAAAAAAATGAGCAGCTTATTTTTGTGATTCTAGACAGCTGATTTTTGCTTGAAAAGGAGTTTGATTAGCATTTTCTTAGACTGTTTTATTTCATAACTGGAACATTGAATCTTGAAGTGTAAACATGTGTTGTTTCAAATGCAGAGCTATGGAGTAAGAGAAACTGAAATTGGGAAACTCTGCTCTCATAATAGAGGTTCTGTCCTGATAGGCAAAATAGAATAAAGTGAGATGCCTTCAGCGTCTAGGACAACTGAAGGGAATCCAGTTGATGAGCACAAAGTGATTTGCTATTCTTTATCTTTCAAGAAAAATAATTAATTGTATTTTTATGAGTATAAAAGAGAAGTCTATTTAATCTTTAATGACAGACATTTCTGAGCACCTTTGTCTTAAATAAGGTTTTTAGGATAATGTTGTCACCAGAAAATTTACGACGATACTGTCTTGTGGAAGAAAGACTAAGGCCCACAGAAACACGTAAAGTGATTTATTGTCGTGATAGCCTCTTATCTTTAGCATATGCCTATACTTATGGATTCTTTTTATAGCTTCCAAAATACTTGATTTCATTAATCTCTAGAGAATGTAAGAGGAGTAAACCTTCCAAATAAACATTAAGAGACAAGGCATCTTCGTTCACGTTTGTATAAAGAACTCCTGCTAATTAGTGGGAGAAAGTACTCAGAGAAAATATGTCCAAAATTCTAAAATTGGAAATCTACAAACTACTCTCACAACTTTGACCAACTCTGAATGAAAACTAGCTTTAAATACTCTTTAAGCATTTATTTAGAAAGAACTCAGGAAGAAGGAACATTGGTTGTATACTTTTATTAGGAGGAGCCCCATTAGTCATATAGCATCCAACTGTTTGAAACTTATAAATCAAAAAGGCTTCAACAGAGCCTCCCTGGTGGCACAGGGGTTAAAGTCTCAGTGCTATGGAACTATCACCAGCCACTGTGGCATGAGTTCAATCCGAATACGTTTGATCCCTGGCCAGGGAGCTAACCCACATGGCACAGCAGACCTCTCCTGTCTTGCTCGCTGCTCCCCTCAGCAGTATATTTCAGTAGATCTGCCTGTTTTGCTCCCCACTCTGTCTCTGGCGAATCCTTTTACCCATCCACACCCCTCTGGCCTACACCCCAGTTCTTGTATGCATAAATAAATAAAATAAATCCTTTAAAAAAAGGCTTCAATAAAAATAGTTATTGTTGGGAGAGAAATGCATCATTAAAATAACACCACTTTACTAATTGACACACTGTTTTGAATTCTGAATCACCAAATTTAGAAAAAAATCTTTTAAAATATATTCAAATACAAACACATTTATTTCTTGTTTTTGGGGGGAGGTGTGGAGAGAAAAAAAACATCTTTCTAAGTTTATTTTTGGCCTCATCACTGCATATATTTATTGCAACCCTTTTTTTTTTCTTCTCCGTAAAAGAAGAGCATTGTTTTGGGAGTCAATTTAAACTATCCACAATCAGAGTTTCTAAGACTTCTTTCTTACATAACTAGCTTTTTTTTTTTTTTTAACCAGACAGTGATTTGAGTTCCAATTTTATTAGGGTTAGGCACTATAACAGATTCTAAGGTTTCTCAAAAATGGCCCTGTTTAAAAGAAACCTATTCATTCATCTTTTTCATCATTTAATTCAACAATACCTGATAGCTCATGTGACTTTGGGCAAGCAAGTCAGCTTCTTTATAACTTCACCTCAGTTTCCTCATTTGTAAAATGGTTGTAGTAATAATTTATCTCCTAGGTTTCTATGAGAATTAATGAAATTATCTTTGCAAGTGGTTTAGAACAATACCTGACTTAGGAAACACTAATTTTTAAGTATTTTAAGAGTCCTTTATGTAACCAGGCTTGAGTTGGAATTTTCTCAGTAGAGTTGGATGGCCCACCTATAAGCAGGGAGACAAACACATAAACGTTGTCCAAATAATGTGAATAGTGATGTAATAGTTATATGCAGAATGCTATGGGAAATAGAGAAAGGAGAAATTCTGTGTGTTGGTCAGGAAGGATGTTTTTAGACTCAAGTTGAATGTGCTATAAATTACTTGCTGTGTAACCTATTCTCTCAAAACTTTGTTATATAAAAAAACAAGTATTTATTATCTCACCTGGTATCTGTGGCTCAAAAACCATGAGTCTGCCAGCTGGTGTTTACGGGTCAGGTTTCTCATGAGGTTACAATGAAATTATTGGATGAGGCCAAAGTCATGAAGGCACTAGACAATCTACTTTCAGGTTCACTCATGACTGTGCATAGGAGGCTTCGGTTCCTTGCCACAGGGCCCCTCTTTAAGGACTTCTTATGACCAGGCAGCCAGTACCCACCATGGTGATGAGAGAGAGAGAGAGACAAAGACCAAGATTAAGTCACTTTGTAACCTAATCTGGGAAATAATGTACTATTATTCCTGCCATATTCTATTAGAAGCCACTAACCAACCCCAGACTATATTTCTCAAATAATTCACATACTATTTCAAAATGACTTCCATTTTTAAAAATATTGTTGTCTATTATTTATTCTGCCCTCTTTGGACTTTCTTCTTTAACTTTTCTTTAAAGCACACCTCCTAAAGGAGTGAAATGTGAAATCAGGAAGACAGAAATGTAGGTGGGAATTAAAGAACACAGAGTAGACCAACTGGGCTAGGTGATTCCACAGGTTAAATATTGTTTAAGTATCATTCCTGCAGACAATGCAAAGAAAAGCTCTTTGAACCTTGGAGATATTTCTGGAGGAGATATTTCTTTTTGTGACTATTATAGGGCAGAAAATTCTTACCACGTTTCTCAGAGCCTCAGAATATAAAGATCCAGCGGTCTCAGCCTGCTGTTTGGCTCATTCCTATCAGGGTGCCCACTGAGGACAAGATACAGATAGGGACTGGACTGGAGAGTGTCTGAGTGCTACCCAGAAGTGGCCTATGTTATAAATCTGTGTATACACCTTGCCAGGAGACAGCAGGAAGCAAAATCTAGAAAACAGTGTAGCAGAAGGTGAGGAAGTCTCAAAAAAGGAGAGCAGAACTGGACTTGCAGAATAAATGGAGACTGAGATCTGGTGGGAAAGCATAAAACAAAGTAAGAGAGTTTGGGGATTAGTTTTATGGATGTCGTCCATCTTCAGTTCTCTTTTTAAGAACAGCATAATATAATTTGTGAATTTCAAAGCACCCATGGGGTAGATAACACCACTAGATGGTTTGGTGAGTTCTATTCAGTGAGCAGATTTTGTAGGTGAGAAGAGATCAACACCATTCAAATGAGATGGTAGTTTCCTAAAAAAGGAACATTTAATGCATCAGTGCTCGTCTGTGTTCTTTTTTCCTTCCCTCCGCCTCCATCCCCTGTTGCTATACTGAAAATCCTACAAGTTCAATCAAGTGTGATTTCCATCTTTAGTGCTTGAGGAAAAGGGCTTCATTAACAGCATGAAGGAACAAATTAAGGTTTTACCAAATGCAATTTATTTTATTTTCTAACATGTCAGCATAAATGTTGTCATTGTTATAGAGGAGATCTTAAGAGTTTATTTGAAACTTATCTTTCTTTATTAAATAAAATTAAAACCAAACCATCTTGAAAAAATAGTTTTCCTGTTTTATTTTAAAAGATTGCCGGTGGAGGTGTTCTATAAATTCTCTAAATAATCCATTCCAAAAGAATAATCTCCTTTTAATTGTGTTCCTTTGCATATGTCAGGAAGCAATTCATAAACATTACACATTTGAACTGTGTGACAGCATAAACTAAGACCCAAAGATTTAACCTTGCAAAATATTCTTTGGATCAATCTGTGTAGAAAATGTTTAGCTAATTTTGATTTATATCTCATTTGTACTATAACCACTTGGATTTTAAAGCCAACAAATGCTCCAAAACCACTACTCTAAAAATTTCCATTCATGAATCCAACCTTTCTTCAGAATGTTTGACCATAAGGTGGGGTAAAGAGAAAAAATAATGCAGGAAAAAACTGGTGCGAGGAATCAACCTTTATGCTAAAGGAAATGCAGTATTTTATGGGACCGTCCCTTCACCCCACAATAACAGATATTCTCCATCACGCCTCTTAGAGAGGGCTACTAATCCATTTTTATAGGTCCATTGATATTTGGCCTTCTAACAACTATCAGGAATTTGCAATAAACATATAAATAGGCAATAAATGTTAAGAAAAGTCTGATTTGAATGCCAGGTCAGGTTTGTTTTGTTTGTTTGTTTGTTTAAAGACTTATTTTATTTATTTACACACAAAAGAACTGGGGTGTAGGCCAAAAGTGCAGTGAGTGAGAGGATTCACCAGAGACAGAGTGGGGAGCAGAAAAGGCAGATTTACTGAAATACACTGCTGAGGGGAGCAGCGGGCAAGACAGGAGAGATCTGCTGTGCCATATGTGGGTTAGCTCCCTGGCCTGGATGAACACAGGCTGCAGAGGTTGGTGATAGCTTGATAGTTCTGAGACTTAACCCCTGTGCCACCAGGGAGGCCCCAGGTTTGTGTTTTGTTTTTTGTTTTTTTTTTTTACCCAGAGAATTGTTCAATAGACCAGATTTCCTTGACAGCTGCTCCCACATGCATTTTAATATATGCACCATATTCCTTACTGTAGAAAGTTAGAGTTAAGATCATAGAAACTGGATCTTGCCCATATGAAGAAAACAAGGCTATCTGTGTTACTGCTAATGGTATTACTTCTCTATTTATACCGCATGTCTTGCTATTTTCCTTTGCTTGTAAAACACATCGCTGCTTTAGTTTCTTTTTTTTTTTTTTCCTGATAAGGTCTATAAGGTCTGGTGTATCCAAGTTGATTTTGGTTTTTGTTTTTATTTTTTTATTTATTTATTTTACATCAAGTTAGTTTAATAGTACATATTTGGTTTTTTTTTAATATATTTTTATTGTTTTTTATGTCTTTTACATTTTGTATTCCCCTTGGGTAGCCCACCACCAATTCACCCGTGATCCATCTCCATGGTCCCTTGTGTCCTTTTCTATTCCATTTTGTGCCCTTATCCTCCCCTCCCCCCCACCCCACCCGCTGAGTGTCTCTCTCCTATTTGGTTTCCTTATAGTCCTGTTATAAGTGAAACCATTCAATATTTTTCTTTTTCTTTCTGGCTTATTTCACTGAGTATGATCCCCTCTAATTCCATCCATGTCACTGCAAATTGCATGTAAAACACATCACTGCTTTAGTTTCTGAAACTGTTCACAAGCTACGTAGTTAGTCACTAAATTCTCATTAGTCACTCAATTCAAGCTGAGTTTATAAAAATGATAATGTCAAATCATACATGTTGACTTTCATAACTTTGTTATATTAATATTTTAAACAAAGGAAGCAAGACAAAATGTCCTAACAAAATGTGCTTTTTAATCATAATACTAAAATTACTCCTAATCTTAGTTAGAGTAAAGACCAATATTAGGGAAGATATTTAGAAGTTGTTTTTTTTTTTAAGTAGAGGTGTTTTGTTAAATTAAGAGTCAGCCATTTGCTGTGATCATACATACGCTCATTCTCCACAGCAGCTTGAGAGGCTAAACCCAAGTGACAAGTGTTATGACAACAGGAATTTCTGGTTCAGAGCCCCCTTCTCTGTAAATGCTGACACCCCCGTCTTCTCAGCATGCAATGTTACTGCTTTCTTTTGGCAATTCCTAGAAGAATTAACTTGATCTCTCTGACAGCCATTAAAATAATTCTGTCTCTTTGTTCTCTGCCTGGTTGTTTTGGCACTGCTGCCTTTCTGGCACTCTCCGGATGTGTACTGACCTTAGCATGATACTGGGGGGGGGGTGTCACTGCTTCATGTTTGTACTTATCAATCATCACACAGACCCCCACTGCTAATGTTGAAATAGATCCTTTGTGTTCAATGTCTATATTGTTCTAGGTAAAGAGGCTGGAGAAAAGTGGTCTCCCTCTCTCTGCTGGTGTTATAGTCTGTTCAGTGAATTTCTAAACAGAGTGGTCTTTCTACTTTTATAGATCTGACAATGTTAATTTTTCTGTTGACTCACTTCTTTATGTTTTTTAGATCTTAGACTCTTGCTCAACTTCTGTGATACTAGGTTGGTCATATACTTTTTTTTTTTAAGATTTATTTATTTTTGTGTAGAACTGTGGTGTAGGACAGAGGTGCAGGGGGTTGAGAGGATTCACCAGAGACAGAGCAGGAAGCAGAACAGATAGATTTATTGAAATACACCAAGGGGAGCAGTGGGTAAGACAGGAGAGGTCTGCTGTACCATATGTGGGTCAGCTCCCTAGCCTGATGGAACTCAGGCTTTAGTGGTGATAGTGCTGAGACTTAATCCCTAGGCCACCAGGGTAATCTGGGTAATCTACATTTAATGTGACACTACTTAATCAATCCCTGAAATGTCTAGACACTTTAGTAACTATTCAGATTGAGATTCCTGCTCACTCTACATCACCCCACAGAAAATTAGGGAGCATTCTGTCCCTCCTCTGCTGTCTTCCTATAGAGTTCCAAAGTATTCTCTCTCTCTTCCTTTCTCTCCCCCTCACCCTTTTAGAATTGACAAAATGCTTCCATTTGCTCTACATTCTAAAGTGCAAAAGAAAGCTTCATGTTAAATATAACTTTTACTTTTGAAGAGAAAAATTCATTTTCTGTCAACAAAGAAGTAGAAACATAAAATTATATTTTTAATAGATTATAATTCAATAATTATTAATATAAATAATAATACGAATCTTTATTTGATATTATGGTTAGTTAAGAAAGAGATAAAAACATACTATTTGACGATTATATTTGGAATCAGTCTTTATTATTCAGTTCTCTTAAGTTTTATTTTTTGTATCAGAAACATTTTTGTATTTAGTTGGATTAACAAACTCAGTTTTTCAGTTAATGTGTTTTATAAACTGTTACTCACTATCATTTAAGAGGTTTGTTTGTTTGTTGGTTGGTCTTTTGTCAAGCCTCTCTTAAGAGCCTCAGAGAAGCTGCTGTGAGGCATTATTTCCCTGGAAGAAGAATGCTGACCACAGCTACATCATTCCAAGTTATATTTGTCAGTAAATCAATGAAATTATCTCTTTTTAGTAGAATATCTTGTTTCTTCTTCTTTCAAGAGTAGGTATCTTAAAAAATGAATTTTTAAAGTTACCTTTCCAATTCTTTCCAACTAAGAGTGCACTAAATCCTTCTCAAAGGCACATTTAAATTCACTGTGGTACATTGCATGATACAAACTGAAGCTAATAGTTGATTTTGCAGACAACATTGACTAGTGAAAACAGGAGTTGGTGAGATACTGATTCAATAAAAAAATGTCCAAATATTTATTGAGCACTGACTGTACAATGCCTCGGTCTGAATTAAGATACCAAGCTGACCACAGAATCATGAGATAATGTTACAAACACAAGTATGCCTATTCGTAAATAGGCAGTGATCATAATTTTAGGGGAAAATTGGGAACAACTATGGAATTATTTTGTGTAATAAAATTAGAAATTTCTGTATACATTTGTAATGAAAAAAACTCCTGAAGTTTTAGAGCTCTTAATTCAGAGGACTTTTGGACCTAGTCTAATGTTGGTTTGAGCTTGTGCTCAATATTCTCTAGATTCGACTAGACCATATGCAAAGGAAGCAAATGCCCTGAAATTCATAGGCTGCTCTATATTTTCCAGTGATGTGGTATGAAATTTTTCTGCCACAAGTAGAATAAATGCTTCCTACTGCTTTTCTAATAGCTAAGATCTTGGCCTTTAGGTTTTATGTTTTTGGAAATACCCAAATTATTTCTTCCTCCTAAGAAAAATCAGTATGCCATCATCACCAACAAATTCTGTCCTTTGTCAACTATTTTTGTGCTTTTATGCGCATTTCCCCTTACATGGTACCTATATACAACTGTACCTCTTTCCTTAGTATTCCTAGGCAATACTTAGAGTTCCCACTTCCAAATGATCCCTAAGCACTGTCATTTATTCTAAGATCCTATTGAAATCTCAGTGGATCTGTTTCAATGCCCAGGACTCTGTTTATTATCCCTGATCTTGATTTGCTGTGTAGTGGTATAGTTATCATTTCTCCAAACATATTCTGTGCACTTCTCCTAGATTATGTCTACTTCCAACACATGTGGAGAGAATCATCTGAAAAGTCTGCATTATGATGGCCTTATATAGGGTACTGGCTATATTGTTGAGCAAGAGACTCAAAAATAGAGAGATAGCAAGGGATGGCTTTCTATATAGAGAATATAGCTCTGTCCATCTTATGCTTTTCTCCTGTCCTTGGGTAATTGACTTCATTTTTGTGCCTGAAAATGATTCAACCTCCACATCCTGATACCAGCCCTCTAGAAGGGAAAAGAATGAAGGAAGCACCTGACCCAGAAATTTCACACATCACTTCTGCTTACAACCATTCACTATGTAGTATAGCTGTATTTGGATCTAGCTTAAACTATTATTAGTATTATTAGTATTAGGAGATAAATGATATAGACCTTTTGGATCATTAGTAAACTCTCCCACACACAAATATGATTTCTTTAAAAACATTTTTTAGAAAAGCAACAAATAGGATTTGGTGCTTTGACTGATATCTCCACTCCATCCTACTTCTCTTGAGATTATTACTAGTATTTGGAGCAGCAGGATGGAGATAGTAAGAAAAAAGTGAAGAAAAATGTCTTGATTTGATCTTGGTCCACTGTGCCGTGGGGTACCTCTATTGACTCTCACTACAAAAAGTGTGAACTCTGCACTGACTGTCACATAAAAACAGACTCTGACTCTTTGATTTCCATACCTTAAATGGATATTAACACTATAACAAATGAATATATAACTAATGTGAATAAAGCGATAAAGTTGAATGTACCCCTCTCCTATATAGTAAAAAAATCTATACTTTTGAATGTTCTTCAGTTTAGTCTTTGTAGGGAGGGAGTCTTCCTACTTCCACCCTAGCTGCCTGTTGATCCTTAACCTCCTCATTCTTTCATATCTTGTATGCCACAGGAAGGCCTGCAGTCTTTAGCACAGGATGTGTGTTTCCGTCTCTAACTATTGAAAACTGTGCCTGGTAAGTATAACATCATCTTGATTAAGGTTCTCTGCTGGTGAGAACAAAACCCCATTCAAATCAGCAATATGGATGTATGGGTGAGAAGATGAATGAATGAAGGGACTCAAGGGGCAGCAGTGACTCTAATTTCAGAATATGGAGCCCTGTTTCACAGAAGTAGAATGTCATCCAACAGCTACTCTTTCTAGGATCAGATGATCTCTCATCTCTGCTTCTCTGGGTATTTCCATTTGTTCCTTCACTCTCTCCCATATATATGATTTTTCTGAGGCTTTAAAGGTTTTATCTCCCCACAGTTCTCACCTGGGCTTTGATCTACCATGGTGTCATGTTTGTCTCATGCTTCCATACCTGAGACCGCCTGTGCACAATACCAGTGGCCTCAATCTCTGTATTTTGGTCAACTTCTGAAACAAGAACACCTGAATCAAGTGTCTACCTGGCTTAGTCAGTTGTAGCCAGGAAAATGGGTTCACCTGAGATAAACATGAAGACAAAGGGTGAAGGCAGGTTTTCTTAGAATGGGTTGTGAGTGGGAAGAAATGACTGATACATCTAGGCATACAACATGTTTTTTTATATTTTTAACATTGGTCCAAAATTTGGGCTGAGCAATTAATTCTATATTAGAGTAAATTAAACATGCTGTAAGTTATGAAATACCATCCATCTAAACATTATAACTGCTACCAGGTGCAGACTCTTCTGCAGTGATATTGGCTCCTGAAAATGTGGTGCCTCTAAACCCCCAGATTCCTTCTTATTTTGAACATAGCATATTCACATCTCCTTTTGAAACCTGTCTTCCTTGTTTCCCATGTTCCTTTGAATCCCATGATCTATGGATATAATTTAGATGCATACACACATATACATAAAACACACAGACACTCCTCACAAATCTATCCATAGCAACTGTAGATGGAGGGTTTGTGGGGCTTGCAGCTTATACAGTTTGAGGCATTTCTTTTTGACCTTCATCCCTTACATCCTTTGAAAGCTTTCTCCCTCCTGCTCTGTCTTAACCTCAAATACCTTACTTCATTTATTAATGGTTGCTAGTTTTTGTAAGTATTTTACTTTGTCAGGTAATCTGCTTTGTAAATTCCAATATACGTCTTTGTCATTCTGACTTGCTTTACTACATATAATTCTCTTGAACTCCTTCCACTTGCTATAAATGATAATATTTATCTTTCCTTATGGCTGAATAGTATTCCATAGTGTGGATATGCCTCATCTTCTTGATCCAGTCCTCTATCATTGGGCATTTAGGCTGTTTTAATATCCTAAATAAATGCTGCAATAAATGTTATAGAGCATGTAGTTTTTTGAGTTGATGGTTACACATTCTTTGGATAGATGCCCAGGAGTGGGATTGCTGAGTCATATGGTATTCCCATTTAAGTTTTAAGGTAAATCCAGATTGCTTCCCAAAATAGTTGTACCAGTTTACATTCCCACCAGCATTGTAATAGTTTCCTCTTTCTGTGCTTCCTCTCTACAGTTTGAGACTTCTTTTTATTTTTTTTTAAAGATTTATTTATTTATACATACAAGCTGGGGTACAGGCCAGAGGCGTGGGGCGGCGAGAGGGTTCACCAGAGACAGAGTGGGGAGCAGAACAGGCAGATCAGAAATACACTGCTGAGGGGAGCAGCGGGCGAGGCAGGAGAGGTCTGCCGCGCCATGTGGGATTCTCCCTGGCTGGGCGTCGAACTCGCATCGCGTGCTGCCGACAGCTCCACAGCTCAGCACTCAACCGCTGCGCCACTGGGGAGGTCCCGAGACTACTTTTTAAAGAAAAAAGAATATAAAATTGTCAGGACAAAATCAGGTGTGAAATGGATTTTCTATTTCCAATGAGAAAGCAAACACAACAGGTGTATTTTTAATATTTGGGTCTCAAATTTCATTAGACACAAAAATAGGAAAAGGATAGTCTCTTCAGCACCTCCCCGGTGGCGTAGCGGTTTAAGCGCAGCACTGTGGAGCTGCTGGCAGCAGCAACGCGAGTTCAACGCCCGGCCAGGGAGATTCCTAAATGGTGTGGCAGACCTCTTCTGCCTCGCCCACTGCTTCCCTCAGCAGTGTATTTCCGTCAGTCTGCCTGTTCTGCTCCCCACTTGTCTCTGGTGAACCCTCTCGCTGCCCCATGTCTCTCGTCTGTACCCCAGCTTGTGTGCATAAATAAATTTAAAAAAAGGTAGTCTCTTAAATAAATGGCAATAGGAAAACTGAATATCCACATCCTGTCTTACATCATACACAAAAATTAACTTAAAATAATTTAAAGATTTGAAGGTAAGACTTGGAACTGTAAAACTACTAGAAGAAAACAAGTGAAACTACATTGAACTAAAATACTCTGCACAGCAAAATAAACCATCAACAAAATGAAAAGGCAACCTATATGGTGAGAGAAAATTAGTTATAAAACTTGTAAGGGGGATTCAACAACTCAATAACAAAAGAGACAATAGTCCAATTAAAAAGTGGGTAGAAGAATTGAATAAACATTTTTCTAAAGACCATCATATAAATGAAAATGTGTTAAACAAACACGTTAATCATCAAGGAAATACAAGTCAAAACCACAATGAGATGTCACTTCACATCTGCTAAGATATCTATTATCAAAAAGACGGGATAACAAATGCTGGTGAGATGTGGAGAAAACGGAACCTGTATACCCTGCTGGTAGAAAGTCAGTTGGTGCAGCCATTACTGAAAACAGAATTGCCATATGGTTCAACAGTCCCAGGCTTGGGTATATTTCCATAGGAAATGAAACCATATCATGAAGAGATATGTTGACTGCAGTGTTATTCACAATAATCAAGGTGTGGAAACAACCTAAATGTCTGTTAAAAGATGGACAAAGAAAATATGGTTTATATAAAGTCATACATTGCTCAATGAGGTGGATACATTCTGAGGAATGCATTGTTTGTCAATGTGGTCATTATGCAAATGTCATGGAGTATGCTTATATAAATCTAGATGGCCTAGCCTACTACACACCCAGGTGTATATAGGGATATATGCTCTATAGTATTTGCAATTCATTGTTGACAGAAATATGTGCTGCATGTGGTCCACTTTTTAAAGTGGAATATTATTCACCCTTTAAAAAGAAGACAATCCTGCCATTTGCAACAAGGAGGATTAAGCTGGAAGGCATTATTAGATCACTGAAATTTGCACAGAGAGTAGAAATTAAGTGATCTAAAAAAAATTGGTAAATATGTGAGGTGATGTATGTATTAACTCAATTGGGAATTGTTTTACAGTATATATTGAATCATATTAAACACTTTAAATATATCAGTTATACCTTCATAAAGCTGGGAAACCACATGTTAAAAAAAGATATTTGTAAGAGTGCTACTTGCTTGCTATATTGAGAGAAAAAAATCAAATAGGTTCAAAAAAAATCCCCAAAACCAAACAGATTCTTGGGTCTACCTACCTCCTATTGAATCAGAATTTTTTAAAGTGAGATATTGAATCTGCATTTTAGCACCTGAATCTGAAGACCACATTTTGAGATAAACTAGATGACCACTGTAGTGAATTAATAAGATTTTTATGATTTTTTATACATTTACTAGGGATTCTAATTATTATCACTATATGAAAGAATACAAATTTTGTATACAATGTTTAAGTGGGATAAGTCATAAACATATTTTTTTATTTAGCTGTTCTATAATCAGAAAGACTAAACCAATAATAAAAAGGAAAACAGAAACCTCAAAAAATAATAATGGATATATTTCATAAAATATTTACATTATTTGGAAAAGAATATGCTCCTATGGCTGTCATTTTTCCATCATAAAATAAGAAAGAAAACACATGAATACTAAATATAACTTTTTAACAATGAGATTGGGGGGCCTCGTTGGTGGTGCAGGGGTTAAAGTCTCAGCACTATGAAGTTACCACCAGCTGCCAGCCACTGCAGCATGAGTACAGTCTGGCCAGTGAGCTAACCCACATGGCACAGCAGACCTCTTCTTTTTCTTCCACTGCTCCCCTCAGCAGTGTATTTCAGTAGATCCACCTGTTCTGCTTCCCACTCTCACTAGTGAATCCTTTTACCCTTTACCCCCTCTGGCTTATACCCCAGTTATTTACTTAAATAAAACAAATATTAAAAAAATAAAAAATAAAAATGAGGTTAGTTAAAACAATTACTCCAGCGACTGCAATGATTATATTTTGTAACATATTCTATGTTTCATGTAGTGCTCATGACATACATTTAATGTATAAGAGATGTATACATTATACAGGTTTAATAATAGTATAAATAATTCTTGGCTAATTTATGAGTTAAAATATTTTTTAAAGTGAATCGATGAACTTACCACATTAACTGATTGCTAATGTGCATAAGGCTCAAAACATACATATTTGAAGAGATTATCTACATATATATTTGTGATAAAAAACAAATTGATTAATGGAGTTTACTGATAAATTACTGAATTAATTTGACAACCTAAACTGTACTACTCAGTAATCACACTTTTGGCCATCTATCTGAAGAACATGAAGCCATTAACTTAAAAAGTTACTTGTTCCACATGGATGGAACTAGAAGGGATTATGCTAGCCAAAATCAGTGAGAAGGAAAAAGGTAAATACTAGATGGTCTCACCTGTATGTGGAATATAAAGAAACCAAACAAAAAGTCAATAAAAATCAAAACTAGCAAGCTGACCATAGAACTGAGGCATACAGCAAAGAAGAGGTGGAAGGGGCTGCAAAACAGGAGAGGAAGAACACAAGGAAATATGGTGACGGTTTATGGGTGATAAGGTGGCGGGAGAATAATGGGGACTACAATGATGTAAGAAAAAAATTCAATTAATAAAAAATAAAAAATAACTTAAAGACCCTATTTTAAGAAAATCATTTGTTCCACAATGTTTATTATGCACCGTATACAATAACTAGAACATGGAAGCAACCCAAGCAGCCACTGATAAAAGGATTCGCTCATCAACACAATAGAAGAATATTCACGTGTAAGGAAAGATGAAATGTTACCTATTACACCAAAATGGAGGGAGTTCAAGGGAATTATGTATAACAGGTCAGAAAGATAAAGACAAATATTGGATGTTTTCATGTATGTAACAGAATTAGGATGAATCAACAAATTAAACTATAAAATAGCAGACATTTACAAATGAAGTGAGGTTTCAAAGGTTAATGGGGACAGGAGCAAAGAAGGGTCAAAGGAGATGTAAGGGATGATGGGGTAAAAATTAAATAAATAAAATTTTAAAAATTAATCAGATTTCAAGGGGTTGGAGAAGCATAAATCAGCCCAGGATACAGAATTTTTTAGAATGGAACTTTACATGAATTAGGTCTATTTTAGATATAAGACTTCCTAGCTCAAGTTTGGGGAAAAAACATTCTTTCTTTATAAGAATGTCTCTGCCAGAATGTTAATAAACAACTGAGTCATCCAAGCCCCTGGGGCTCCGTGGCTTATTTGCAGAGTTCCTGATCGCAGTGCCTCACTGGCCTTGTGCCAGACCCAGGTTCTCAGTTTACCACTGTGCAGACGACAAATGCGCTTCTGGAGTGTAGGCTGCCTTCCCCAGTGAATTTGTCTGTCTCTTCTAGGTCAGTCAGTATGTCCCAAGAGAATTCTTGGGACACAGAAAGAGATTGTGCTGGATGAATGCAGCCCTGTTGGAGGCCCGCTTCAGAGTCTGTCACAAGCCAGGGGGTTTGCTCTCTGTTTCCTGGAAAGGGTCCTGCATGGGTTATAAAGCTGTACCAGGGTTTACAACCTTATTAACTTTAGTTGCAAACTTGAGCGCATAAAGAAGCTTTATTTAAATCACTAGTAGACCTATACTACACCAAGTGGAGCCGCATCTGTCTTTGTAGTTGCACTTCACCAAGCTGTTGTAAAGTTCAATTCTAGGCCCCCAAACAAAAATTTCCAAATGTGGTGCCTATTCCTGCAAGGCCTCTTTTGGACAATACTGAAATATTTGCCATGGTCACTTTTAAAATTTGTTTCTAGTAGAATTTGAGGCCCTAGATCAAACTCTAGAGTAATCCCATTGTTCTCAGAGACATTGAGGTGGAAGCACTTGGTGCTTCCCTCATGCAGAGCAGGGTTTTTCAGCCCCAGCTCCATTGATATTTTGCGTAATTGTTGAAAGAGTTGTCTTGTGCACTGAGTGTTTACTGTGCACTGATTTCCCCTAGGCCTGAAACTTCTAAATGCTGTAGCCCAGGCAGAAATCAGTAACAGTTTTGTTCTATTTTATTTCCACCTTCAAGTAGTAAGAGCTGATCTCTTGCCCCTTCCTTAGGTGGTGTGATTTGAGCCCATTTTCCCTTTAGGAATCAACCTAATGGACCTTTCCAATGTCTGAACTCACGTGCTCAGATCAGGAACTTCGATTCACTCACTTCTTTACATTTCAGTTTTTTAGTTTATTCAATGAGCTACTCCCATATCTTTTTAATGAACTCATTTTGGACGTTACTTTCCTTCCTGATTCAGTTAATAGCAACTCCATTTTTCTAGTTGCTCTGATTAGAAACTTTGGAGTCATCATTGGCTCCTCCTTTTTCTGATTTTCTGTGTCACTCAGGGCACTGGCAGGATACAGATAGTATACTAAAGGGGTATTGGAGAAAAAAAATCAGTGGATTTTTACAAATGTGTGGTCTGGTTGAGGAAAACTAATAGGAAACTGTGGTTCACCCAAGAGGTGGTCACAGTAGGAGGCCATTACTACCCCTAAGCTGGAAGGAGCCAGTGTTGGGGAGGGCTTGCCAGAACCAGCAAGAGCTATAAGTATATGGACAGTAGCCTGCTGGAACTGCAGCCTTAGGTAGAGAAGGGAAGCCATTGCCAAACTGTAGCTTGCCGGGAAGGGGCCAGGAGAATAAACTTCCTAGTTACAGACCATAAAGAAGCCTCCACAAATGTTAGATTACATGTGGATCTTTCCTTTCTAAAAGCCTCTAAGACCACTTAATGCCTATACCATTCACTTTGACACTCAGTCACTCACGGGTACTTTTTTATTTGACTATTATATGTACAATTGGCATTTACTCATCCCAGAAAAAAAATAGTGAGCACTTGTTATTTGTTAAGTACTGCATTAAATGTTGAGAATACAAAATGGGTAAGAGCGAGTCTTACCCATCTGGTGGAGGGGGGAGGCAACAGATAAATAAACTAAAATATTGCAGTGTACTGTGATAACTAATTGTTATTGCATAAGGGTTTAGCTTATGAGTTTTACACTTACTCAGATTCAGTGCACTTTCCAACTTTGCTTCTCGATAGCTAAATGAGAATTACATAGCCTTGCTAACCTTCTGTTTCATTTGCAAAACAGATTGTAATAGTAACTACTTATTAAGGTTCTTAATAGAATTAGATGATTATAAAGGATTTAGAACAGAATTGGGAAGCACATAAATAAGTATTCCTTTCCCCCAAAACAGAATATATGTATATTCTTCAGTAGAGAATTCTATGTTCTATAGAAGGAGTGAAAACAGACTGGGAAGTCAGGAAAAGCTTAGGAGAATTTGAAGAGGGTCTTGAAGGATGAGAAGAAACTGCTCAGTTTATTTTGATTTGGGTTGAATATACGAAGAATGAGGAGAAATTCTAAAGAAGTCTGAAAAGATAACAGGCAAATTAAAACAGGCATGTAGCTATGCCAAGGTGTTTGTATGTCCCCTTCTCAATCAGTAATTCCCAAAGGGCTTTGTGTTCTGCCAGAGAATTCCAACGTCTTGGGCCCACGAAATAATACCTCTGCATTAGAAACAAACTAACTTGGACATATAATTCTTGTAAATATTGCTCTAATTAATAAAATAACTATTTTAAGGTATATTTGAAGTTATGTTGACTTTTTGGGACTCAATTCCCTATCAATTAATGAATTTTAAAATTCAGTAAAAAGAATTACTATGTGCTTTATGACAGTTATCAACTTACTGCCTCTCAGCTCCAATTTAGCCTTCATAGCCTGCTCCATGAAAATGAATCCTAGTCTTTCAAAAGTTTTCCCTTTGCAGCTGGCACAATGCTTACGCTTGGTAGAGGGCCCTAGAGAGACATTTCAGGAGAAGAAGATTACTAATGGTTTGGGTAGGGGAGGTGGCCTGTTTGAAGTCCAGTTTGTTTATTCATTTATCCCGCAGTTTAACAAAGAATTACGAGAATTTACTCAGTGCCACATAATATTGTTATATAGAGAAGGCACAGTTCCTGCCTCAAGGAGCTCAGAGGGCAAGAGAGTTGAGTACATTCATGATAAGAAATATGCTCTCTGCTGATCAAGAGGAATTCTGGATGCTGTGAGAGCTGGAGGAAGAGGTAGGCACCCTGCAGAAGAGAGAGCAGTATTCTAGAAATCTTTTGTATTGAGTCTTGAAGGTAAATAAAAGTTATTCAAGTACATACAGGGGTGACAGATGAAGTAGAGAAGTAGGAGTCAGATTATAGAGGCCTTCTAGGCTATTTAATATTTAGATTATTCTATATAAACATACTTGCAAACAATCTCAAATTTATAGAAAAGTTGAAAGAACAGAACAAAGAAGTATTTTCTGCAGCATTTGAGAATAAGTTGCCAACATGATGCTCAATATCTCCTCTCTTTAAATGCTTTAGTTAGTATTACCCACAAGTAAGGACATTTTTCTACATCATGATAATACAACCACCAAAATTAGGAAAGTAACGTTGGCCCACTGCTACCATCTAATCGTCAGACATTATTCAGTTTCACTTGAATAAGTTTTAATAACTGAACTTGAACAAGTTTTAATAATTTTCACAGGAAAGGAGCCAGTCCAGAATAATGTATGATGCTTAGTTATGTCTCGTTAGCCTCATTCAATGTGGGTCAAGTCCTCATACCTTCTTTGACACATGCTTCCTTGATGCTTCTGAAGATTACAAGTTACTATTTTGTAAAAGGCCCCACGGAGAGAGTTTGTTGGTTGTTTCCTCATGCCTTTTTTGAGTGTATTCCAGAACAATGTTGTACTCTTCTTATTGGATTCAATCAGGTGATACATGATTTCAATTTGTCCCATTACTGGTGATATTAACTTTCATCACTTTGTTAAAGTAGTGTCTGCCATGCTTCTCCACTGCACCATTAACCTTTTCCCTCTTGTAATTGCTAAGTAATTTGTGGAGAGATACTATTCCTTTTCAAATTGCCAAGCAATCATTTTATTTACAGCATGTGGATGAGAATGGACTCATTTTATTTTATTTTTTTTAAGATTAATTTATTTATGCATACAAGAACTGGGGTGTAGACCAGAGGTGTGGGGTGGTGAGAGGATTCACCAGAGACAGAGTAGGAAGCAGAACAGGCAGATCGACCGAAATACACTGCTGAGGGGAGCAGTGCGTGAGGCAGGAGAGGTATGCTATGCCATGTGGGACTCTCCCTGGCTGGGGTTTGAACTCATGCTGCAGTGGCTGTGGACAGCTTCATAGGCTGAGACTTAACCCGTTGCACCACCAGGGAGTCCCTGGACTCATTTTTAGTCAATGACTTATGTGCCCTCTTGAGATGTCTGCATTATTCTCTGTGCCCATTCTCACTTTCTGGCACAAGATGCTCCAGCCTAACTGTACATTCTCTGCCCTAGTAGTGGAATCAGCTGTTTCTACAAAGAACCCTGGTTCCTTTTAGTAGAGAAGTGTATTTAGAAATTAACATCTGGGCACTAGTGAGCTAATTGCTATCTGGGGACCACTACGTCCAGACCCTCAGAATTGACATACATATATACATATAATAGTTTGTATTTATTCCATTTTCTAATTCTGTTTCTACATGTAAAAAGTTAGGAGTTCATGCCAGTATCCCCAATTCTAAGCCAATACCTCATTCCTATTTTCTCCCTTTTTTTAGTTATAACTTGTTTCTCTGGCAGTGAGAACTCTAGCTCCTTTATACTCAATATATTTGCTTATTTGATTGATGTCTTGTATGTAACCAGTTTCCATAACTGTCATGACCCTCTTACCCCTGCAGATGCCCTCCTCACCCTGATTGGGTATGAACCCTGCCTTGGGTGCCCCGCTACACTCCCACAGGTGCTCTCCTCTCACTGCTGGGGTTCCTGTATGCTGAGCTAAGTCACTCTCCTGAAGAGGCCCCTTTTTCACTCCATTTGAACTCTGTGACCCCCATGTGCGCTACCACGGCCCTCCCCCCTACTCACCCTTCACACCTACCTTGCTGGGTCCCAGTCTAATGGATTTGGATTGAATTGCCCAGGAAGTGAACATTTCAATGAAAGGAAGCAAGAGCATAAAAGGAAAAAAGGAGAACAGGATTCTAATTTAAAAAAAATACATTCCCTTTTTGTACTTGAATCCTTATGATTAATTCAGGTTCTTTCTTGGGATAGATTCCTAGAAATGGAATTACTGGGTCAAAAGTTCTAAACCAAATTAACTTGCCTTGATTTTTACTCCTGTCAGGAGTACCTGGCAGTGTCTGTTTGGTCATTTTTATCATCTCTCCCTATATATATATATATGTGTGTGTGTGTGTGTGTGTGTATATATATATTTAAAACTTTCTTTGATTCCTTTGAACATATTCAGCATAGTTATTTTATTCTTGTGTCTAATAACTAATATTGAAAGGAGTGTGGGTGATTCTTTTGTTGGTTGTTTCTCTAGCTCTTGTATAAAGTGCCCTGTTTTGTTATGAATTTTGTGTATTTTATAATTTCTATTCTGCTATTCTTTAAAATGTTATCTGAGGAAATGTTTTGAAGGTCGAGTTGAAAAATTATCTTTCCAGAAAGAATTTGCATATGCCTCTGGGTGGCAGATTGTATCCTCCAAAGCTGGTGATAAACATCTCCCCCATCCTTTATGCTCTTCTTAAAATGTGATCTCGACAACTCCTTCCAATGAGAAGTGGGGTCTGTGTTTCTGCACTTTGAATTTAGAAGGACTGCTGACTACAATGAAAGTGATTTTGTGTGAGTCCCAAGACTGGCACATTAAAGGCAATACAGTTTCCCCCTAGTTGTCTTGATATGCTTTGTATTTGGAACCAGCCATGATGGTATGAGAAAGCCCATGAAGCCACAGAGAAAGGCCAAATGCAGGTATTCTTACCAACAGCCTCTGCTGAAGTCCTAGTTAATTACTTCATCAAACACTAGACATGCAGGCAAGCCTATGTACAAGTAATGTTAACTTCCAGTTCCTGACTCAGCTCTAGTCTCCAAGTGTTTTCAGCTAGGCACCAGACAGACACCATAGAGCAGAGACAAATTGTTCTTGGGTGTATTTTCCAAATTCTTGGCCCACAAAATCCATAAGTATCCATCTTCCCGTCGTTTTATAATGCCAAGTTTGGAGGAGTGTGGTGTCTTATTGAACTGCAATTAATGACCAGTACTCTTCTACCAGATACTTGGTACCTAACAGTACTTTAAATTAAATTCTAGGCTTTAGAGCTTTTTGATCAAAAAAAGTGGTATAAATTTAGGCTGAGACTGATTTCTAATTATAAATTATTAGAAGAGATACAGTTGGGAAAGACCACCCAAAAATGTTACTTGCCTCTTTGGCCTGTGAGCTCGACCCAGGCAATATGACTCTTCAGGTCACCATTCCCTGGGTTTCTTCATTCCCATAAGCTGTTCCAAAGATACAGCCTTGAGAAAATTTGGAATGCCTCACTGAGACTAACTGGACTGCACGTCTTTTATAAAATGTTGAGATTTGGCAGGGAATGGAGCAGAAAGCTCTCTTGTCTTGTTTCTCCTGTGTTGGCAGTCGCATAGGTAAGCTGCCGATTCATTAAAACTGCTCTCTACCAATCTAAAGTGACTTGTCTCAGTTTTTAATCTGTCATTGCTCCAAATGATAGCTGGCAAGCACTCTGTGTGCCCCAAGAAATAGAATTCTCTGCCATCTGATGCTGTAGTTTGAGGGTGACCGTTTTCTTTATGGTCCAGTGGTTTGGCATAGGAGTGGCAGACAGATTTATGTCTAGTTCACCCTTAAAGTGAGTGTTTACCCCTTTTATGTGGGGTGCTTTTATTACATTCCTCACTTTAGTAGGTGTTGGGTTTCATCTCCAGTTCTCCATTCCATGAAAATTAAAGAAAATAGAAAACAAACAAAAAACCCTAATACATGAGATCACCAAGGTTTTGACAAGTACTCTCAAAGTGAAGTCAATTTCACTGCTCCCTTTATTTCTCTAGGTTGCCTCTTTAAGTTTGTTTTTAACGGATATGTATATCTTTTTTCTCTCTCTCAGTTCTTTGATGCATTTGAAAAGATAATTTGCATATTATAAATGGAACTTTTGGTGGTTTTCAGCAGGTGGCTTGGTCAGGATAGTTAATTTACCATTCTGCTGGAAACAGAACCTTGTTATGGGCTGATAGTGTCCCCACTAGAAGTCCTAACCCTTAGTACCTCCAAATATGATGGTATATAAGATCTTTAAGTAGGGCCTCCCCAGTGGCGCAGCGGTTAAGCGCTGCGCTGTGGAGCTGTCGGCAGCGGCGACAACGCGAGTTCGACCCCCGGCTGGGGAGAATCCCACATGGCTCTGCAGACCTCTCCTGCCTCACCCGCTGCTCCCCTCAGCAGTGTATTTCTGATCTGCCTGTTCTGCTCCCCACTCTGTCTCTGGTCAACCCTCTCGCCACCCCACGCTTCTGGCCTGTGCCCCAGCTTGTATGTATAAATAAAAAATAAATCTTTAAAAAAAAAAAGATCTTTAAGTAGGCAAGTAAGTTAAAATGAGGTGGTTGGAGTGGACTCCAATTCAAATGACTAGTGTCCTTTTAAGAAGAGGAAATTAGACATGTACAAAGAGAAGGCAGTGTGAAGACACAGGGAAAAGACAGCCATCTGAAGTCAAGGAGAGAAGCCTCACTATGGCCACAACACGGATTTTAGACATTTAGCCTCCAGAACTATGGCATAACTTGGTTATGGCAGCCTTGCTAAACTAAAACAGGAACCACCTCCCCCACCCCCTTCATTTGTTTGGCTAATCAATAGTTGAAAGCACCTTTAATACCAGTTTATTATGGGATTGGCTATTCAATACGTGTTTTTTTCTGTTTGTGTCTTTCTGCTGACATCTATCCTCCTCCCTGCCTTTCAGCCATTTAATTGTTCTTTAACACACAAACAGCATGAAAGAGGATGACAGAAGCAATAAAACCCCAACTCTTCTACTTTATATCTAGTTGACATCTCTGGTTGCTGCAGTAGCCTGGTGTAGAGGGGCTGAGCTTGCAAAGCGGTGGAGCTGAATGGCCGCTTTGTGAGCCTTTAAAAGGGAGTAATGGACTAACTAGCCTTGTTCTCTCTTCACTGGAGCTGTTGCAGACGGCAGCCACCCTGCCAGCTGGGTAAGCAGCAGGCCTTTGCCTCAGCGCCTACCTCAGCAGCAGCAGGCCTCAGTCTCACCCTGCCAGTTCCTGTAGCTGCAACTCCACCTTCTACCGTTGATTGGTAACTGGACCCTCTCCCTCTAGCCTTTTGGTTCGAATAACCTTTCCTTTTTTGCTGTAACAAAGACCCTTTTGTTTACATTTGTGGTGGTGGGTGGCCTGACCCAAAATCAGTGAGAGAGATTCTGACCCAATGTGACAATTTTTAGACTGTTTTCCAGTAACGTGGTGATTGTTGTACTGTTGGACTTTAGAGTAAGTCATGTTTTTGCATGATTCTGTGTGTTATTCTATAGGACTCTTGACATTTTAATAATATATTCTCTTGAAGATTACAAATGACACTCCATAGATCAGTATGTAATCTACAACATATTTCATGTTGTCCAAGATTCATGAAGTTTTTAAGCTACTCAAATAACGTGTCACATTAAAGTTGTAACAGAGAAGTCATCAAAGGGTTATGTTCAATGGTTATATTATTAAGATACCTTAAATTTAAAAAACATTCATTAGTCTAATTTTGGGAATTTTAATTCTAAAGATAATACATAGAAAACTTGAAAAAATCATTATTTTTTACTCAAATTAGTTCAAAATTAATCAATTTTCCTCAATGGGATCTAAGAATTCTAAATATTTTTGAGATAAGAAGATGTAATACAGAAACAGATGGAAAATCAAAAACAAATTCTTGTTTTATCAGAGTAAGTTGGAATTGGCTTATGTACTGAATTTGTCACATCTTCTGTTTTGTCAGACCCCCCTATTTAACTTCAGTATAATTATTCAAGCTTCATAAAAGTTCTTACAACATGAGTAAAAGGTGAGATGACACTGTATGTGTTTTTTCTTGAGGCATTTTGGAATTCTGAGGACTTCTAATAATGAATGAATGCTAAACTGAAACTTTCAAACAGAGAATACCTCATTTTCTTACATTCGGAGTAACCTAGGGTATGTCATTATTAAATCAGAGCATTCTAAAACTCCTTAAAAGGGGTGGTATACAAATATATCTCTATAATGAAAATAAATCAAGTCTCCTAGAGAAAGTGAAATACGCATCTCAGTTCTTCACAGGACAGGAAGAGGAAACATTCGAAGTTGGAAGTAGGGAGGGGAGTCCAGACTCCTCAGCTGATAAGAGAGAGGAGGGCCCAGAGCTAGAAGACAGGATGTTTGGAGAACGCCAGGCAGTTAAGGGCGGGGAGAAAACTTGGCCACCACTGAAGGCTCCTGGAGACAGGCCCCCCAATAATAAACCTTCAAGATCTTCCTTGAGGAGAGCAGGGTGCCTTTTGAGGAGGAGAGCCTGGTAGAACTGTAATTTTTTTTTTTTAACCTTCACTCACACAGCATGAAAATATCTTGATTAGCTTCCACTTCTGGACCAACTTATTAATAATCCTTGTGTGATTTCTTAGGCTCTTTAGCTCCAAAATATTCTGAGTGTTGATATGCGAAATCCCTCTAATGGGTCCAACAGCCCAGGCTCCCCAATTAGAGATAAAAGGCTAATTAGGAAAATTCCTGGTTGTGGTAATTCACTGAGAGAAACAACTTCTTACCCAAGATTGTATAGTTAATCAACTGAAGGGACTAAATTGCAGATAAGAGAGGTTTTCAAAGTTTTGGAGTTTAGGCAGCAAATAGAATAAAGGACCAGAAAGAGTAAAGAGATGAGAGGGTCAAGATTCTCTTGCCTATTTGGCCTCTTTCTTTCCAGTGGTTGGTGACACATAGACATTTCTGTGAGGGTGTTTTTATGTGGAAGTTAATAGGAACTTTGCCTCCAAGCCCCATGGTGCTGCCAGGGTCATGAAGCAGAATTCCTGAAACTGGTTTTTGTTACGGTCTTAATTGCTAGTGCACCAAAATATTAATAGAGAGGTTATTTTCAGAGTAAAGTGAACTGATGTCTCCTGGGATGCATGCAAACTGGCTTCTCTAAGTTTTTGTGGTTTATTCAGAAGGGTGGTGATTCTATATTTTCCCCAAGTCAGTAGCATTTATTTTTTAGGTACTATCTCATTTTATTTTATATCCTGTCTCCTTCTACGAACTAGTTTAGGCTCCTTGTCATGAATACACTTCATCAATATAAACCATTGCCATTTTGCTTAAGGAATTTTAGGTTTTGGGGCTCTTCACTGTGAGGCAACAAAAAGCTGAGGCTGACTCACTGGAGCATGCTGTGTTCCTCACCATCAGCCTGCCTATTGAAGCTGATTGAGGCTGAGTGTCTTCAGGTAGCAATTCAACAATCCATCTGAATTTGAATTCATTCCGGGATAGTTTGCTTTGTTTACTCTGCCTCCAGGAGTCATCCTTTTATTTGGTCCTTGGTAAACCAAGTAAATCTTTCTATAAATGGAGGAAACATTTTTGTTTGAGGGGGGTCTTTCAAATTCCATTTTGTAAAGACTTCTTCCCAAATTGTCCAATTTTTCTAAAATTGTTAATTTAAAAAATTATATTAGAAGTACATCCTTATTGTTTTTTTAAATAATTACTTTTTTAAGATTTATTTGCATACAAATTGGGGTACAGGCCAGAGGCATGGAGCGGCAAGAGGGTTCACCAGAGAGAGTGGGGAGCAGAACAGGCATATCAACCGAAATACACTGCTGAGGGGAGCAGCAGGGCGAGGCAGGAGAGGTCTGCCATGCCAGGTGGGATTCTCCCCCACTGGGTGTTGAACTAGCTGCGCTGCTGCAACAGCTCCACAGCACAGCGCTTAACTGCTGCACCATCAGGGAGGCCCAGAAGTACATTCTTACTGTAAAAGACAATACTGAAACATAGAGAAAAGAAAGTTTACCTTCCATAGTCTCCTTTTTTTAAAACAGAGACCTTTGCTTTGTGGCTCTGGAATACAATGCAGCAAATAAGACTCTCTGGCACCTCCATACGCATTTTTCATCCTTTCCTGGTTTAGTCAGGAGAGGCTCTGCTGTGTTGCAGCAATAAACAAATCCTAAAATCTTGCTCAGCTCACCCATACATACCTACTTTAGGTACAGCACCTTTTCAAGGCAGCTCTCTACAAAGTGGTGACCCAGGAATCCAGGTTGCTTTCATCCTAACACAAGACTTCCAGGGACACTGAAGCAGATAAGAGTGAGCTAGAACTCACAAGTACTCTCAATTGCCATGCACCAGAAATGACAACCATCACTTCCACTGCCAGTTGCTTGGGCACAGGTCTTGTGTGACCTCAACTTAACTTAAAGGGAGTTTGGAAGTGTTTCTGGTGTCCAGGAATGAGAGGAAAACTAATTATGATGAACACTACTGAGTTTCTGCTATATTCTCTCTTCCGAAGGTTCCTTCTACCCCAACCCACACGCTTAGTAGTGATGATTCCAAGTATCCTCAACCTGTTTGTAGGTCTCTCTATACCTACTCCCGAGGATTGTTCCTAGCAGTGAGCTCTCTGAGGCAGGTTAGTTGCTAAGAACTGAAAAGGTCTTGATGGTTGGTATGGTGTATGGAAAGGAACTAAACTTCTCAATAGGTAAGATTCCCATGCCTGAATTGGGAGAAGCCAGCAGGAACCAGTTTTCATTTCTCCAAATCTGTTTGCCATCTGGCTCTGCCCAGTGTCATTGAAGGGGAATAGGAAGTTCCATCTGGCCCTGGTGCTCTGTAATGATGAGGACTGTGCTGTTTTCTCCCATCAATTTCAGTTTCTAGAGGGGAGAATCTGATTTTTACTGGTCCTTGAGAATAGACAACAATCTAGGACATTTTTGAAATACTTAAGATTTGTCCTTAGAGGCCTATGAACTTTCTGTTTACTTGTTTCCAAAGTATCCTATGCCTCTTTTTCCCTGCTGCCTCAACTCCAGCTTTCCCACTTCACACATTTAGTTATTTATGCTCATAGTGAAAATACACATATATGCTGTGTCAACTTCAGAAATTCTCTTCCTAAATCAGTTTTCAAAGCCCTTCCTCCTTTCCCCCCCAAGTCCAGCCTTCTTCAACTCTGGTGAAACCAGATGATAATTCATTAGGCAAATAACCTGGTATAATTCATGGTTATAAAAATCTTTATTAATTTTTAATTTAATATAGAAGTAATTTATGAGCAAACATTTTAATTAGCCTATAAATATCACTTTACTAGAGTGTTTGGATTTATCCTGAGCAATAAGATCTTTACACTGTCCTCATTGGTCCTCTCCAATTTTCTATGATTTAATGCCTTTAATGTTAGTTTTTCAGTTACACAGCTTTACTACCATTGTTTTTGACAATTATTTCTATGTCTTTGAAAAATTAAGGATTACTTGCATGTGATCCATCCCCCATTCTGTGGCATGCGTGGTCAGATGATTGTAGACAGGGAGAAAATAGTTACCAGTTTCTTTAGGTCTAAGAGAAAGTTGGATGAAACTTAAAGAAGAGTTGAAGAGGTATTCAGGGAGACCTAGTGCCCTCTCTGTTAAGGAAATAATGTCCCTCTGGAAGTAATTTCTTGAGAATCCATCCCTCAGATCCTTCTCTGCCTATCTTGTGGGTATAGACATACAGAACAAAGGCAGTCTGCTCATGTGCATTAAGGTGGATAAGCAAAGATAAACCCAGCTTAGCTCTTCTTTCTCCACAGTGGTAGGCAAGCCCAGCACCCCAAGATTCTAAGATTCCAGGAATGTGTTCTCAACATATCAGAACTTAAGACTCATATCTCTAGCAGGAAGGTGCTTTAAAAAGTTTTCATTCATGGTATCTAAAAAAAAAAAAAAAGTTTACTATAAAAAGGGAAGTATGAAAGATATAGCTAACCCAATGTAAAACAGACCATTTTAAGGATTTGTTACTCTCCTTTCTCCAAACTGTAGACTTTGAGGAGTTCAGTGAGGTACACATGGGCATCCAATGAGAAAGAGGTAAAGCTAAGATCTCTGGGTTCTCAAGACACTTTCTAACCACAATACCACACTTCCTTCCTCTTCTACTGATACATGGAGAATGTAAAATGTAAGCAGCTGGGGTGGTGACAAGGGCATGAATGAGAACAAGAGTATAAAATAGCAAGAGTATAAAATAAAATTTGAATTTTGATGGTACTTTTAAGAAATTGCTTGGAGAGGAGTCTCTCAATATGCAATTTAAATGAATGAAACAACTTATCAGAGGCTGACCATATGCTAGATGCTGGGTGAAGAGAGGGATAAAAGAATGCACAAATGGAGTTGCTGCTGTCATGTGGCAAAAACCATCACAGAAGAACAATGAAGAGGGGTGCGTAGAGCATGTTGCCAAGCCCAGATCCTCTTTATAGGCCATCCTTCTGATGCTGTTGGAGATGGTAAGGCAGGCTTTTTCAAGGGGGTCACCTCAGTGAGGTTTTGTAGTAAAAGAGCAAATGCACACTTCACTTACTTTCCAATAAGTTTCAATCCTGGAGGGACACAGTATCACAGATTCTGTGTCCAAAAGCCTTGGTAGGAAAGTTGCTTTGGAATTTAGCAACCACCAGGCCACTGTTGCCGTGGCATGAGTTACCTTTACCGAGATTATTCCGGTTGTATTGTTTGCCAGCAGGAGTCACTGTGCTGTTCTTTGCTTTCTACTAGTAAGCACGTCTCTTGCATAGACATTGTTCAGTTTCATCTTGAGCACAAACACCTTCAATTTCAAGAGCTGTGTGCTCCCTCTGGTGCAGAGACCCTTCTTGTAGCCAGCAAAAATGACCTCACACCACAGCCTTCCAGCCATATCTTAGAAGTTTTGTTCCCAGCAGGCCTCCACAGGCTCCAAAATAGTAGAAAATTTCTACGAGGAATTATTGGGGTAAAAAGGATTTTGGCTAGAAATTCAACAGAATTCTTGCTAAAGGCAGGCCGGAGTGCTTTTAGCTTAACTGATCTAGAAATATTCTTGCTTAAATGGAATTCTAGGAGGACAAATAGTGAAGTCTAAGTCTGGCCTAGTGCAACAGAGGGCTCACAAGAGCCTGGTTAAAATTAGCTCTAGGAAAGAATCTTTGTCAGGAGCAGTAACTAAGTGTCAATGTAATTAGTGCAAGTATAGTTAACCCTTAATATGACCAGTTGCTGTTTTATGGTGGTTGTTTTTTTTTTAATATCCACAACACCCATAGAGTAGATAACATTCTTATTCTCATTTTAAAAGTGAGCAAACCGAAGCATAGACAGCTTAGGCAACTTTCCCAAAATCGCCCCAACTATTGCCTGAAAGACTTAAATCTAGGAATTTGTTTACCAAGTCCATCGTCTAACCAGTAAGACACACTGCTTTTTTGTGCGAGGGAGGAGAATAAAAGCCTAAAATCTGGGTACAGATTTATATCTGCCAGAGCTGGAAGGTTTGACAGAATAATTTGTAATCTCATTTTGTTGGTTACTGTACTATAGTTACAGACAGAATTTTAGATTAAGTAGTTCAGTTTCTGGGATGGTCTGCAGGCCCTTAAATAAAAAGATAAATGAAAGTATGGGAAATACTTATTAAGATCCATGTAAATGTAAATGTTGCCTTTTTTTAAAAAGCAGTTCTTACTGGACATTTACATATTTGCATTTTAAGAGGATAGAAACAGCAAATTTTAGAAAATTCTCATCTTTGAAAATTCTCTTAAGGCTCATTAAAAGATGAATTTGTTCATTCCTTAGGGTGTTAGAAGATGCACAAATGCAGACCTTAGGATTTTGCATTTAGTGCCTCTCGTTTATAATATTATTTATTATGCAGAGAACACAGTATGATTGCTAAGATATGAAAATGCAGAGACAGCAGTTACAAAGTGGGCTGGAAAATAAGATTGCCATTTTGAAATGTAAACAGAAGGAAAGGTCAAGTCTCACACTCTAGGAGAAATGGGTTGCATTGTAAGTAGTATAGTGATGGAACTCCTTGCTTAATGTAACGTTTTAAAATTTTTGAAATTCATTTTTAAATGGGCTACCTTTTTCTTACATTGTTGTTAGTTTTTGTATTTTTTTTCAAATTGGGCCAAGGTCTTTACTATCATCAGAGCCACTCCTCTAAAATAAGAAATTATGTCTAAAATACACCTCTCTTATTTGGAGTGGTGAACAGTATCAGGCCATTAAAGCTCTAACGTGGGTTATGGCACTAGCTGTTCTCAGCAACAAAAGACAATCTAGAACAAATACTCTCACTCTACATGAGTGAAAGGAAAGGAAGAGAATAGGTCTGGAATGTGGGGTGAAGCTTGGGGGGCTGACCCAGGTTGAATGACCAAGGGGCTGAGAAGCATAATGCTCAGGGGGGTCTGCAAAGGGAGAGATTTCACAGAACATGGTTTTTAACATTACTACTGAGCCAGCAAGTCTGTTTTTTAGTGTGGTGGGTTTGTGTTGTCCTTTTCCAAGGCCGTGAGATGGAGTCTCATCCATTCCAAATCCATCTGGAATTACTCAAGAGTTCCTTTGCCTAATGAGATGGAGTTCAATGGTTCTTCCTTTGCAGTTGAAATCAGTCAACTAATAATGGCCCCTATGGTGATAAGACCCCTCTCTCCAACCCCTATATTACTCCATCATCATTTCTGTTTCATATAAGACAGTTCCTTGACTGCCCTCAGCTGTGGTTCTTTATCCCAAGGGCAAATACTTGACCCAAGCTGGACCAATCAGAGCACGTTCCCTACAAATTTGGAATTGAGATAGATGAGGCAAAGGAGAGCGGAAGGAGAGGAGGGAGATTGATTCAACAAGTCTGTAAGGTACACCAGTGAACTACAGACTCAGGGTTTGTAGCCTCATTCCAACAGGGAGGAAGAGAAAGAGAGAAAAGTAAGCTGCATGGATGGAAGAATGCAGTGGTTTCAGAAGAAACAGAGTCAGAGGAAATTGAGGTCTGGCTTTTTCTGAGGCCGTGCATCCCTTTATGCTTCTATGGGATATTCATGTATTATAATATATTCTCCTAATTTCCTTAATTTAATATAACTGGATTTGTTTTTGTAATAAAAAATTACCAGTTGGGTATGACCTTTTTTTTTTTTTTTAAATTACCCTAATATTCTGCAGTTCAATTGTTTTTCTCTTTTGAACCAGGAGGAGAAAACAACAAATTCTTCAACCACACAGTTCCCTCTGTATTCTGGTATCTGTATTTTAGTATCACTCATGGAACCTAAAAGTCTTGTCAACTTGTTCATTACCTTCATACCTGATGTGTGGGGACATTGTTGGTACATATACTTCAGTGGATAAATTCACTTTAAAATTGAGATAGTGGGGCCTCCCCGGTGGCGCAGCGGTTAAGTGCTGCGCTGTGGAGCTGTCGGCAGCGGCAACACGAGTTCAACGCCCGGCTGGGGAGATTCCCACATGGCGCGGCAGACCTCTCCTGCCTCGCCCGCTGCTCCCCTCAGCAGTGTATTTCTGATCTGCCTGTTCTGCTACCCGCTCTGTCTCTGGTGAACCCTCTCGCCGCCCCACAGCTCTGACTTGTACCCCAGCTTGTATGTATAAAAAAAAAAAATTGAGATAATGTGATATGCAAATAGGGAAGAGCACAAGAATGACCAAGTGCAAAAATTTCCTTACCCAGAAAGATGTCCCAACTAGTTTTGCTACATTTTTCCTCAGATCCTTAATTTGAGATAGAGATTTTAGAAATGTATTGCATCTCTCTGGATTTTTTTTCCTCATTAAAATAATTGGGTGACTTCTAAAGTTTCTTGAACTTTGCATTATTTACCTTAGCTAAATTATGGAAACAGTCCCAAAACAGATGAGTGGATCAGGAAATGTGGTATATAGGCACAATGGATAAACTCATGCCATTTGTGGATAGAGCTGGAAGGGATAATGCTGAGTGAAATAAGTCAGGAGAAAGATAAATACCAGATGGTGTCACTAATATGTGGAATATAGTGTGACTAAACTAAAACAAACTTAAAAACCAACCCTTGAAAGCTGATACAGAACTGAAGCATCCAGAGTGGGGAGAGAGGATGGATAAGAACAAAGAGGGAAGGAAGCACAATGGACTATTGTGGTGGGCTATGGGTGATTTGGTGGTGGGTGTACCTCAGTGGCAATACTTCATGGGGATTTCCAAATATAACCTCAATTTAAACTAAAAACTAAAAAATAAATAAAATTGAGATAATATGAAAGCGTAGAGTGTGATTCTTTCCCCAATTGATAGGAGTTAATTAGACTCCATTGAATGTAAGAAACAGAGACTCATTTAAGTTATTTCTTAAGCTTGGTGGATTTTTAGAAGGATATGCATAGATCAGAGGAATTCAGCTGAGAGCTGATGTCTGGCAGTCTGAGAGCTGAACTTTCTACTTAGCCATTCAATGGCAGGAGGGTTTTGAACCTCCGCCATTACGGTGATTTGGTTCCTCTTTATTTCTGCTTTTACTGTGTCTGCCTCTACCAAGCTACTTGCAAACACTCTCCTCAGTCCCCTCTCTCTACCCTATTTTTTCTCCTCATTCATTGTGTCCCTTCCATAGAACTTCAGCTTAATTGTAGCACTTGAATGCTTGTAAGCTGTTCGAGCCCCATCTGCTCCATGCCCTATTCAGATGTTTTCTCCCCTCCCCCCCTCCTCAGTTCTATGGCACTTGCACTTGGTTGTTGTTTTTTTTTTCACCCTTTAAATTTTGGAGAGAAGTTTGATTTCTCTAGTTGACCTCTTGTTTCAGGGAAACGCTTACATTAGTCGTCATTATATCCTTGTTTCTGTGACATCTATACTGGATGTCCTCAATCTAAAGTCATGGTTGGGTGGTAGTAGATATGATGGGTATTATGAGAGAGCCATTTGTTCTCCTGGTAGATTATGGCGCCTAGAGCTGCGTCCCCAGAAGGGATTGCAGGCATGATTGACTCATTTAATGGAGTTCTCAATAAGTCTGCCCCCACCTTTTCCTTTCTTTTCTTTCCAATATAGTGACCTGGGGAAACATCTTTCCAGAAATGTTCAGTCTTTTACATTTGTGTGATTTCTATTTACATGCATGCAGACTTCCTTGAAGACCTCTTGTTTTTATGATGATGGGGGTTTGATGAGTGGGGTACAGATGTTGAGGTTCAGTGAGCGGGATGCTCGAGTTTCCTTTGAGAATAGTTTTGCTAGATTTTCCCATTCAGCAGCACATTATGAATTTTCTAGCAACAAAAAAGGATGTTTGCATAGATAAACAAAGTCTGTATTTTAAAGGAGTGTTTTTGTCTTATATGCTAGAATCCCATTCTTCAATTGGCATTGTAAGTGAATTCACAAAGTTTATTTTCCCCTTTATTATGTCAGCTTCTGGGAGATAGAGTGCATGGTAAAACTAGTGAATCCACAGTTTATCTTTCTGTTTATATTCAAAAATGCAAATAATAAGCAAGAGAAAAAATTACAAAGCAACTATAGTTTCTATGTCTAGAACTGGTCACCAGACTATGGACCTATTGCAACATTTTGCCTATGAAATGAGTTCTTTAACGAGGACCAACATTGTATGAAATGCCATGATTATGAATAAAGCATTCTGAAAGCCCATAAATGGTGATATAGTACTGAAGCTATGTCAGGTGAAAGCATTATAAACAGGGAAGGCAAATCCATATCCAAAATGCATGTCTACTTCAGTGAGGACACATCTCTGTCTCTTCTATAATGTAGTGATACACTGTGTAATCTGTCTCTACATGGTAGCTGACCTTCCCTGTGGAATGGTACTATACTGGGGTCTCTGTTTGCCAATAGACACATATAAGGCATTCAATACCAGTATCAAGTAGTGAATACAGTATTGGACCAGTATCAGGTCCATGCAGTATGATGTCATCAATCAGTGGAGCAGTCAGTGTGCTTTTATAACTGTCACGATGATCATAATCTCTGCAGACTGTATGGTGGCAGAGAGCAGGATTATTGACATAATGCTGAAGCTACTTCAGATAAATGCAAAGACCCTGGCAAATCAGTATGGAAAAAAGAAGCCGTTTTCAGATCAATAGTTACATATCAGTTGCCAGAGTCTCTCGACTTGTTCTAGAAAAGAGATTACATTAAGTAGCAGTACAGTGGAGTCACCTGTTTAAGTTTACCAACGTGCACAGTCACTCTTCAGGATCCATTCAACTTCCCCACAGGCCAGACAGGGAAATTAAATGAGGATGTGATAGGTATTGCTACCCCCTGCCTTTAGTCAGGTCTTTGATGGTAATGTTAATCTCTGAAGTTCCATCAGAGAGGAGACATTGCTTTTGGTTTCCAATCCTAGTAAAGACAGGAATTTTCTGCTTTTACTATAGGTCAAATATGGCTTCAATGATCAGAGATTCAATGGACAACTGTAGAATACATGAAAGAATTATCCTACCTCTGGGTTATCCCATTTGAGGTAGGAGGGAGTTTGGTTACATACCCAGTCATTATTTGTTGAATATACAGCAGAACATACTCTAATAATGAAGTGTATAATAAGGGGCTCTTACAGTGTCGGCTACAAAGTTTTATTGGACAGTTTCTGAGTTCTGTTTTGAACATGTTGAGAAGTTAATGATATCCAGTAGACTGTTGGATTAGTGGATTCTGAGATTCAGGAAAGGAGATCTTAGCTTCTGCTCTATACAGCTATGTCCTGTGCTACCTCTATTGTGGTATTTACTATGTTTTATTTGAATGAACTATTTATGTGGTTGTCTTTTGACCAAACTGTAAAAGGTTGTGTTTTCTTTTTTGCGTTTTGTCCATGTGGTTCCTGGCAATAGCAGTTGCTCATTAAGTGTTCACTAAGCTGAAATGAACACTTTTCTTCTCATTACAGTTTTTTTGCTGTTTTAGAAAACTCTTCTAGAAGTGTTTTTTTTTTAAGATGTATTTTATTTATTTATGCTTACGAGAACTGAGGTGTGAGCCAGAGGTGTGGTGGTGGGTGAAGGGTGAGAGGGTTCACCAGAGATAGAGTTGGGAGCAGAACAGCTGGATCTACTGAAGTACATTGCTGAGGGGAGGGAACAATAGGCAAGACAGGACAGGTCTTCCATGCTATGTGGGTTAGCTCCCTGGCCAGGGATGGAACTCATGTGCCACCAGGGAAGTACTCAAGAAGTGTTAATGGTAGCTGACTTATAACCAAGAGAGTATCATCAACATTCTGCATCTTGGCAGTGTGCTTAGCAAATCCCAATCAAGCTCTCTTTTAGCTGCGGGGAAAAGTTTCTCCCAAGGGAAAATTTGATTGGTGAGAGTCTGTAATTAATTTTTGTGAATATAATAATTTTATACTTTCTATGTTAGGATATGATGTTATATAAATGCATTTAATTGGTTGTCTTACACTCTGAAGGAACATTAAGTCATTTATTGACACCATACACAAAACTGAAACTTCAACTTTGACTGATAATATTTTTTTTAAAGATTTATTTATTTATACATACAAGCTGGGGTACAGGCCAGAGACGTGGGACAGCGAGAGGGTTCACCAGAGACAGAGTGGGGAGCAGAACAGGCAGATCAGAAATACACTGCTGAGGGGAGCAGCGGACGAGACAGGAGAGGTCTGCCGCACCATGTGGGATTCTCCCCGGCTGGGAACTCGCATTGATGCTGCCCACAGCTCCACAGCACAGCACCCAACCGCTGCGCCACCAGGGAGGCCCCGACTGATAATATTTATAAACAATTTTGATTGTTTCCTGAGAACAAAAACAATGAATTGTCAGTAGTGAGGCAAAGTATATGAATCACACTGGTTTTTTTCAGGTAGCTAATTAATTATCACAACAATCCCACATATAGGAAGAAATACATTGTTTGATCTGAAGCAGAATGCATGTGTATATGTTAAGGTCATCAAAACCCAAGGATTTACTTCCCCCAGTTGCACTAACAAATAAACACATCTTTGATTCTCTGTACTTGTGCAACTGGTTGGGATAGGAACAGAAGTTACCATGATTCAGTGATTTCTGGAACACAATGTTATATACTTAATGGAGAAATAAAACAGTAACTATTTATGTTACTACTGTTCTATATTCTCCAAGCTACAAAACACCAAGAATATTATACTTTTCAATTGTGTGTCACTTTAGGGTTTTTGGAACATGGAGTTACATAAAGATTTAGTGTCACTGGAAGCCATAATTGTGCCACACAGCTATTTGGTTTTCTTGGCAAGTTACAGGTCTGAATTTGGGTCATAAATATTTTGAAAAAGCTGACCTCAAGGGTTGTAGGGCAAAGTGAATTAAGCCTGTGAGAGGTAGCACTTGGCTTTTCTCTGTGGTGACCCATTTGCCCACCTCAGAAAAAAAAAAAACATGAAATAAGACAGCTGGGTAGAGACAATCAAGGCTATCTGGTTGTAGAAATAGGTGATAAGGAAGTACAGAGTGCAGATTTGCAAGGACAAGGTGATAAAAAAACAAAAGCAAAGAGAAAGAAATAGGTTGTTATTGAAATGCCCTGAGTAAGAAATAAACAATATTAATCCTTATCAAACATTTTATGAGTGTGGTATTTATCAACTTGTATTGATGCTGGTTCATGGGCTGTGCAACCACATTATGAAATTTGTTTATGTATTGTGTGTCTAAGTTGATTCACCTAGTTACTAATAAGGACGAGGGTCAGGTTTCATATTGACCAATTAGCTCTTTACAGAGAAGAGATCTATTTCTTTATCACAGCTTGTGAGCTACTGCACAGGCCCTTGACCATACAGATAGTTTGGTGTAATGTATTATTATTATTATTGGAAGAACTACTCAAAGCAATTCTTTTGATATGCACAGTAAGAATAAGAAATCAGTTACCCTTATCAAGTCCTTACACTGTACTTAATTTCTATATAGGTATTGTCTTATTGAACCTCATAAAATTGCCGTTTTCTGCTAAGGAAATAGGCTTTAAAAGTTAAATAGCACTTCTAGGGATCTACCCAAAGGACACAGAAACATTAATCAAAAGAATACCTGCACCCCTATGTATATTGCAGCTCTATTTATAATAGGTAAGACTTGGAAACAACCAGATGCCCCAAATAGATGACCGGACCAAGAAGATGTGATACATATACACAATGGAATACTACTCAGTAGTCAAGAAGATAAGCTCATGCCATTTGCAGCAACATGGATGGAGCTAGAACGGATCATGCTCAGTGAAATAAGTCAGAAGGAGAAAGAAAAAATTAGATTGTTTCACTTATAGTGGGAATATAGGGGAACCAAATAAGGGATTAAGGGAAAAAATAATTAAAAAAACACAATAAAAAGACAACTATATTTCAGAGACATTCTGCAGGGGAGGGGGAGGGAGAAGGCTCAAAACAAGGACAGGAAGAATACAAGGGACTATGGTGATGGGGTACAGGTGAATTGGTGGTAGCAATTCTATGGGGACTACACCTAAGAAAGAAAGCAGACATTGTAAAAATAAATAAATAAATAAAATTTTAAAAAATAAAAGAAAAAAGTTAAGTAGCTTGCCATATAAGTCATATAGCTATTAAACTATAAAGTTTGAATTTGAGCTAAAAATAATAATAGAAATGATGATATTTTATCCATTTAGCATTTTGGGGTTTATGGCATTTATATACATTCTTCTCTAAATCATCCAAAATAATCTTATGAGATAGTTAAGAATTATTATCCTACTTTTACAAATATGGGACTGGAGATTTTAAAAAGTTATTCAGCTAGTAGGTGTCAGTGACAGTATTTCAAGGTAAGTGTACTGATTCCAGGTTTCAGGACCTTTCAACTATTAAACAGCTGATGTCAGATATACATGTATTTATTGTGAAGTTAAATGCTGTTCAGTATAAAAAAATATAGATTTCATAATTATGCACATTATTCAGACCTATAGGCCCCACTGACTTCATTTTTGCTTAATGAAATTAAAATAATGGAGTGTTATCAATGGAAATAAGCATATTAATATTTTAAGTATCAGATCCAAAACCATACTTCAGGTATAATACTGGAAAACTTATATTCTCTACTACCTATTTCATTAGATTTCCTATCTGCAATTGAAGTATCTGAAAAGAATTGTTTTGCTAATAATTCTCAAAATTATTAGATAACAAATGCATTTGTTATACTCTTCAGTGTGTTATCATTTAGTAGTCATTTAAATTTTGCAGGAAAAGCATATATTTGACTAGTAAGAAATGACTTTCATTTTTTTTGAACTGTAATTTTTACATTTTTGTTGATTTTGAAATATATTGAAATTGCACAATGTACTACTTTAAAGGTTTCAAAATTTGTCTTGAAATTAATTGCCTTAACAGGTAAACAAAAAGTTTATATTTTAAAACAAACTTTGCTTTACAATGGTGGGGCTAGAAGGAGGATGAAAATACAGTTAAGAGAAAAGCAAATTTAGAGTTTCGATCCACTGAAGTCCTGTCAATGCTTAGATAGGCGTATTTCAAAGCTCCCTTCAACCTATGTATTTTTAATTTGATTTTCTCACAACTTGACAATTGAAAGCTTTTTAAAAAAAGATTTATTTTTCTTTATGCATACATGAATTGGGGTGTAGGCCAGAAGTGCCAGGAGTGAGAGAATTTAAAGAGATGGAGTGGGGAGCAGAACAGGTGGATCTACTAAAATACACTGCTGAGGGGAGCAGTGGGCGAGATAGGAGTCTGCTGCACCACATGGGTTAGTTCCCCAGCCAGGGACAGAACTCATGCCGCAGTGGCTGGTGATAGCTTGATAGTGCTGAGACCTTAACTCCTGTACCATCAGGGAGGCCCTGAATGGTAGTATTTTTGGTGATATTGATAAACTAGAAGATTCCCAAGGTCTATCCAAAGTAGAATGCATAGAGTATGCATAGGAATTTTTAAACAAGGGACCATTATATGGCAATAAAAATTGCTATGGTGATAGGAACCATGGATGAAGTTCAAAAACACTATGTTGATTTGGGAAAGGTGGCAAAGACTGATACACTCAGTATTCTCAGGAGGGCTTCCATCTAGGTCATCTCCCAAATAAGAAAAAACAAAACAAAACTGATGTAGAAAAAAAGCCACAGAAAATTATATGCAATGTGATTTCACTTACATAAAATCAAAAGACTAAGCAATGTATTATTTGGGGACACATGTAATCTATTTTAAAAAGGAAAGCAATGATTAGGATTTGGTAGTAGGGCTACTCTTAGGGAGAAAGAGTAGGGGATGTGATTTAAGTAAGGCACCCGGAGGTTTTATTTTATTTTATTTTTTTTAAAGCTTTTTTTTTTTTATTTATGCATACAAGCTGGGGTACAGGCCAGAGGCGTGGGGCGGCGAGAGGGTTCACCAGAGACAGAGCGGGTAGCAGAACAGGCAGATCAGAAGTACACTGCTGAGGGGAGCAGTGGGCAAGGCAGGAGAGGTCTGCCGCACCATGTGGGAATCTCCCCGGCCTGGGATGGAACTCACGTAGCCCCCGACAGCTCCACAGCGCAGCGCTCAACCGCTGCGCCACCGGGGAGGCCCACCCGGAGGTTTTAAAGGCACAGATTAATATAGTTTGAAATGACAGTCTATTCAATAAATGGT